>JAQFYT010000391.1:0-26362 GCA_034694925.1 Ceratophysella denticulata
TTTCAAAAATCTAACCTAACCTGTAGAACGGATCAATCTCGTCCGCTAACGTTTTAATCTAACCTAACCTGACTAAATTCAAATTTACTGCCATGCAGACTTATTGCACAAGTCTTCTTTTTCATGGCAGATTCTATTTTCTCATGGCAAATTTATATTTCCATTTAGAAACCTAATTCGTTGCGGCTCAAAAATAATCTTGGACCGGTCCGTTCCGTACATAATATACGGTTTTTGCTCCTATCGTGTAATTAGTTTAATTAGTGTAAACCTTAAATAGTATGACCAGGTCAGAATAAAGCAAATAAACGTTTTTCTGACACGTTATTCTGATACCGTGACCACTGCGGTCACCTCGTTGAGTACGAAGTGACCGTGTCCATTTCCCAGAGATCTAAGCACATCCCTATTATTGTTTTCCACCATCTCTTTCCTGAAGCAGATTCAATTCAACTGGAGCTTTAGGATTTTGGCAATGTAATTAGATTCCTCTTCTCGGAGTGGCTCCTATCCTCAATCCTTTTGGACACGGACACATTCAGTTTTAGTGTGAAAACTTTCTCCGCCTACTGTTCAGGCATATCCGACACCCCTGATACGTTTATGACTCTCTCTTCAGACTCGTTTGCAAAAGGACCACGAGGCATTTGGATCTTCCTTCTCTCTGATGTGATGCTACAGATAGGCTATATCTTTTTTGTAGCTCCAATTTGGTTGGAGGATTCTACGGCATTTGAGCCCTGGTAGTTTTGAGCTGGGGCGTGTAGGTACTATATCCCATTTGAACCAGTTTAGATAGGGAAATATATAAACGTGCAATGAGAAAATAGAATCTACAATGAAAAAGAAGACTTTTGCAATAAGTCTGCATGGCAGTAAATTTGATATTAGTCAGGTTAGGTTAGGTTAAAACGTTGGCAGACGAGATTTTTCAGTTCTACAGGTTAGGTTAGATTTTTGAAATCCCCAATAGACCAACAACTAACCTAACCTTTGGAATTATAGACCAATTTTACTTATTGCAGCATTCCATTTTTTATTGCAAAAGTCTTTTTTTACATTGCATCGAAAAATGACACCCGTTAAGATAGACGGAAATTGCTTAAGGCTATTCTCATGCGCTGAATTTTGACGGTATGCCGTAGTGTTAGCTAATGTGAAAAATATTTTACAAAAATAATCTGCCGGTGAAGACTGAAATGCCCAGGACCAAATGACAGCATCTCACGTCGTAGAGTTCGCACGTAGGTATACCTATTTACGTGTAGCTCTGAAAAGTAGAGTCAAAGCCAAAGTTACCACCATTTTCTTTTTCAATTTGAGTCAAGTTGGAGGGAAGATAAGATGAGCGGAAGATAGTTAAACTCTCGTCGACTTTCTTCTTCTTCTTTTTTGGGGAATACGGAGATACGCAGGAGACGAGAGAAAGTCAATCAACTAAAGTCCTCAGGGCTACTTCCAGGAGATTAAGGCGAGGCGAGGATTACGCCTTTTCCCTCAACCCCAACACGCCTCACTTCCCTTTGACTTTCACTCAGGCCAAGGCTGAAATTGAAGACTTTCCACAGGAATCCTATTTTAGTTCATTAACCTAGCTAGCTAGGAGATCATCTCGGGTTATATGTTATAACGAGACCAGCAAGCCAGTCTCGCCAAACTCTGTCGCTGCTTATGCATGGGACTTTTTTCAAATGTCGTCGTCTGCGGCTTTACCTACTAACTGGCGAGTGCTACGAGCAATCCGTAAACGGAGACAGCGGCGATATTAAGAAATCTAAAATTTGGCACTTTGGCACACATTTTTAGACCCGAAGGGTTTTGGATGATTCATGCCGTTTCAAACAGGTCAGCCTCAACAATTTAGCAAGAAATTTCACTAAATTCAGTCAACCATACTCTGATTCAATCTAGCAATGTGGTCCAAGCAATTGAGTACACAATTTGGCCTAAATGTATATTTGTAGGTTCGTAGGTTGACGCTAAGTATTATATTCCTCCGACTCGTCAGTCAGTCAATCTAATAAAAAATCCCATTAACTTTTACTTTTTTCCCGGTGATGCAATAAGAAACTACGAGCTGAGATTCAGTTTGACTTGATCTGGAACTACCTACATATAAATATACAAACATAGAAATTGGGAGAAACCTATTTTCTCGAATTGTATCTCTTTTTACTCCGTTAAACAAGCCAACCGGGCTGGAGTGCATTTACCTATACTGCTATCGCACTATCTTCTATCGAGTATATATTTGATTTAGATTTCTTTACACTTGACTAAAACTACTTTAGATGATATCCTTTTTCGGAGGCAGGAAATCCATATGAGTTCTCTATGATATCTTCTCCGTTTATCCAATTTTATAACCGGGAAAACGGCATATGGGAAGGCTTTTTCCAGTATTGGATTCGCTCTGATGAACACGAGATTCGGAGTTACGTTTTTTTTGCTCGTCCTTTTAAGTGATTTTTACTCTTAAACTAAACGCTTTCATTTGACATTCGACATTCGGTTTATTTGTGCACTGGAGCTGGTGGTTTGATTTCGAGTTAGGGATAAATCAGGGTCGTTCACTTTGTCTGCGTACTTTTAAATTTCGTACTTTTGCATACTCTTACAAAATTTATCGCGCATTTTCTTAACACCACGCCTTCTGAAATGTTTTAGCATCAGCGCGGTGCTTAATCACCATATATTAAATTAGTTTAATTTTTATTTTGTGAAAAGCTAAAATTAAAACTTTGCAGGTACCTAGCCGGAAAATCCATTCAGAATCAATTAAAATCGTTTACAACTTCTATTGTCTTGAATAACGTTGAATAACGCGTGAATAACGCACATCCAATTATATTACCCTTTTCAGCATCTTGAGCTACTTCACTCTTAACGAGAATGTAACTTCTTATTCCGAAACGACTTCTATTGTGTCTGATTACATTTCTTGCCTTTGGGACATAGGGAAATAGTTCTGATCTCAGAATGAAAAATGCGGAAACCAAAGTCCTGAAACCTTGCATTTATTATTAGGACGTTTTTATTAAAAAGTCTTTTGTTTCACTTTTTTGAAGCTACTCTGTATAAAATAAGTTGGTTCTCCGAAAAATCCAATTTGACCGGGAAGCTTCAATTATACGTATTAGGCACTTTAAGTTAAGGTAGGTATGATTTTGAATAACATAAATTCCACCCTTACCATGAGCCAGAATTTCGAATTCAACCAATGGTTTACAATTTTAATCATTTCTTGATGCTTAATGGGAATTTCTGATTTGAGAAAATTTTCCGTGGAGTAATTCGCATGAAATCACTCAACAAAATGTACATTTATGATTCGACTCTATATGGCCATATTCTACAGAACTACTATACGTCTTTTGTCTTCGCTCTTCTTCCTTAAATTATTCCCTTTCAGTTTCGGTTTTTTTTTGTTCTTCTCCGTCTTCATCTTCATCTTTTATTTCACTCAACTTAACGTGTCGTTCCTTGGAAGAATCCAACACGCTTTTGTTTAATATCACCCAAATTAAATTGTGTGCTCCTTTAAGTATGATGACCTTTTTTACTCTTTTTATTCCGGAAAATACTGAGGAATATGAGGAAATGTAAATCATATTTTTACACGCTTGTCACAAGGCTTTCGTGACTTGATGACATGTACCCTGAATTTTCACCATTGAAGTCAGTAATATGCTGTTAAGGTTCGGTTTTGGACGATTTGCCAAATCTGATCTAATTTTGTCGAATTTTTACCTCTTTTGACCAATAATCGATATAAAAATATTGTATATGGCCACAAATTAATTCATCGAGTTTTCTGAAAATATACGATATAAACACGTGGCGTTACTTTCAACAGATCATAAAACCCTGATTGAAACTACCTATATTGAACTCTGAACTGTCCAAAACACTTTTTCCCTGAAAAAATCCATATCCGACCAACATGCACAGCACAGTATAACACCAGTGCATGTGCCTGTGCGTGTTGCTATTGCTGGCTTAAGCCGGAGCTTTATTTTTCCATAGACCCCAAACCAGGGGGACTATTGGGAGCAGGAGCGACGCGATAATTTTTATTACACGAGGATTAAATCCATTTTGATAAATGAGGAGTGATATAGGGTCTGTGGGTCCATAGGTGACGCATTTTAAAAGCATTGTAAAAGCCTTCTCTCAAGAGAGATTTGGAGATTGTGATCTCTTATGTGACCTGAACCCCGGGAGCCACCCGGGTACGCGACCACACTGCCTTTTTTGGGGCTCCTTTTGTCTCGTGACTCATACTGTGCGAGCCAGAGTCGATTGGCTTAACATCTGTTAACGCTAAAAACTGGAATAAGGCTTAGCAGAATCGTCCGCGAACCAAAATTTCACGCAACCGAAACTGTGTCGCGAATTGTAAAATGAATTCAAACTTCAACTTCTTGAAGCCTGAGTGAAAGTAGATCACACTGAAGAAGAGTTTCCAGCCCAGTGCTGATGTGCTCTACTTTCCAAATACCCCAACCAGTCAGCACTCACAGAGAAAAAACTTTTTTCCGTCTGGAGAACGTCAGAGACTTTATTGAAATCGTGTTCCTAATTTACAACTTGTATAGTCAAGTCAGTCTCGTACAAGACAAGAGAAAGTAGTGTGGAAGAAAGCGGGAGCAGAGGGATAAGGAAAAAGTTTATATTTATTTGCTTAGGGAAAAACAAGGAGGCAATAAAATTGGGATATACCAAATTTAGACAAGGAAGGAAATACAGGCTTCGTCTTTCTTTTGTCTCAAAGTCTAAATAATTGATCCCTTACGTGTCTCTCTCAACTTCAACAAAGTTAAGCTTCAGTTAATGAGTTTTAGTTTATTGCTCTGGTTCTATGTTTACGTCATCGAGGGCTTTGATATGCATGTGTACCTAATATTATATTGTTAGGATCCGAGCCCAAAATCGCCCATTGGCCGAAATGGCAAAAACGACCACAATCCGAAATAATATAGGTATTAAAATAAATGTGGTAATTAGCCTGACAATGAGCTCCAAATTAATTATTTCATAACCTAACCTTATTGAGCCACGCTAGATGTACCCAGTTTAACAAGGTTAGGTTAGTTTATTATGCTGCTGAAGCCAAGAAAATTATCAAAATTTGTTTATTAAAATCCAAAAAATCATCCTTCTAAGCTAACTTAAACCAACCAAAATGCGCTCATAAATTGTGATTAAACTAGGTTAAGTCATGTTGGATTGGGTTTTTGAGTATTCGGACTTTCAAACATCCATTTCGCAGTATTGGCTATTTTCGGGCTCTGATTTTTACATAAATACACAGAATTTGGTTCGAAGTCCTACAGCAGGGCTCATTGAGGTAACAAAAATATTGCTTGGAATAATGCTGGAACTTAATTGTAACTGTAACACAATCATAATTTCGGATATATGATCTTAACATTTGTCGGGTACCTAGTTCATCTTGGTTAGCATCTTAGCATCTTGTGTTGCTGGTTTGAGTCAGAGGTTCGATTATAAACAAAATTGCTCGTTGCCTTGTACTATTGTGTTTCCGTAACATAACCTGGAATTCCAAATTCCAATTCAAGACAAACTGTAGGAGACTCCTCGGTCTGAATCCCAGAAATTGTCTATTTATTACAAAATTCCTCAAGTAATACAATGAAGTTGGTTTGAAATCTCGTCCCTCTCTCACTTCAAGATTGAGTGAGTGAAAGAGTTTTTAATTAATGTCTCCGATGGTGAGAAATTGGAGAAATTTAGATTCAACTTCTCCTCCGGCTTCTCGTCAGAGAAAAGCTTTCGGCTTGGTATCTCAAACAAATAACAGAACAATTCGATGAAATTCAGATAGTTCTGGGTCATTTGGGCCTCAGTCTAATCAGCATATCATTCTATGCAATTTAAAACGCATTTATAGTTCAAGTGTAATTACAAGCAATATGCCCTTAGGATGCGGTAGGTACATTATACAAAGATTTACACGTGCTCAGGGTATTTGGAGGACTTGTTTGTTGGCGCGTGCTTCCAAACAAACATCGTCAAGGTACCCTGCACGTGCTAATGTTAATGGCACTGGTAAAGAATCCGGCCCCAATTGACCACGTACTGAAATTCCGCAGAGATACGATACAACCTCAACGTTGGCCAAAACCAAAGCCCAAAACCAGACTGCCTGGAAACTAGAAAGTATTGATTTTCTCAAAAAGCACAGAATAGAGAACACCCTGTCTGGTTATCACACAGTTCTGTCAAAAGTGTCAGATTTTGGGATTTATAAGGAGAGAGGGGGGTGAAAAATATGGATGAATAGTTCTCAAAAGACCATTGCGTGCGTGGCAGGAAGGAATTAGTAAGTAGTTTAGAATTTGAAACAGAAACAGAAAAGAAAATCCGAGTCTCACGATTGTCGACAGATTGAAGAAGAAAACGGCTCAATTTTTTTCTGTATATTATATTATATTCAACTGAGCATTTCAATCGAAAATTATATGTACCATGCAATGGCAACGATTCCTCCATGGAGCTTTCAAGGCTCTGATTTTTGTTTTATAATGTGGATGTGGAAGTACAAGTGCATGCGGATGATTGTTCCTTCATGCCAAAAACTTTTTGAATGAAGACGAGACGAGGATGAGGTAATAACAGGCTTAAGAAAGGAAAAATGCCTGAATATTTTTTTTTCAGTGCGGACTACTGATCAAGGCTCTTGTTAGGGACGGGTAATTGTGAGAAATACGCGTTTTTTTGGTGAGATGTAGTGTAGTGCCTTTCTTGTGTGCTCACAACAGTTCAGGTCAAAAACAAATGGATTCCAGAGTCTATTGACTTCCTTTTTTAACTGTACCTTACATATTGCTAGTAATTGAGTGAAGGAGCACAATAAGCTCATGTACTGGTTTGTTGTTGGTTTACTATACAATATACATGAAGTATTGGTCGATGCCATCGAACCCTTTCAATTTCTATAAGGTAATTCCTTCCTAGTAGTCGGAACTACCCTTATACTTTTACAAGATTAGGCATTCTTGGGGTATCTTATTTGCTGGTTCATAATATTTATTTGTGTGTCTCTGTGGCATTTGTGGGACTTCTTTCTGAGAATAGAATAGGCGTAGCGTATACGGCTTGTAGTGCGTATTGCCGCACAATATGAGGGTAACTACACGTGGCTACGCGTTTCAGCAGCAAATATCGGAGAAATATATACACCATTTTACTAATTCTAAAATTTTGACGCCCAATTTGAATAAAAGTGAGTATTTTAAAGAATTTTAATGCTGACTGTTTCCCCTTTGTCTCTATATGTTTCTTTTCGCTTATGGCACACAGCGCAGTGTATGAATGCTCAAAGATGCACAAAAATGTGTAAGCGCGCGTTTTGAAAATTTCGCGCATTACCCATATGCTGTGTTTAAATGCAAAAAAAATGGTCCCAAACCTAAGAATGAGAACATGAACGTGTCATTAAGTTTGAGATTTGAATTCTACTCGCCAAGACACACACACGGTGTAATGTTTGAATGCCTAATGCGCAAAAGTGAGTACGCACGCGTGTTTTCAAATTTATAGGCTAATGAAAAACATATGGCGCCAAACCTAAGAATGGCAATATGGCGTTAAATTTGAGGTTTGGATTCTACCGCCCATTTCCATTGCATCCTGCCTTGGTAGGTCCCGTCATAGATACCTGCACTACTGGATGTCATAAATGAACGCCCTTGTCAGCCATTATTATCCATATTTATTAAGAATTCGACTGGCATGAAATCCACCTGCCAGTAATTCTAGACTATTGTTGAAAATAAAGAATTTGAGAATATCAATTAGGAGGGTTGGAGGCGGAGAAGTGTGAAGGAGGTTCCTGTTTCCCTCTTAACCTCTTGGTCCTTAATGAGAGCTTCCTCTCCTGGAAAACACTTGTATAGTGTATAACAATAGGTAATTGAATTAATTAAAAGGTTTGGATGTTGTTGAATTGGTAATGAAGGGGCTGATTTACATAATGACAGAGTTCCAGGTAGAAAACTCCGAGACAGTCGGGTTTTAAGCCATCAGCCAAACCAAACCACCTTCACACCGTTACACTTATAACTTTAGCCAAACCTTCAAAAAAAAACTTTGCCCGATAGTTCCCCTTCCCACTTCTGCTCTGTATAAAATATTTTTTACCTTGACTTTTCCTCGAGGTTTTAGTCAAGAACCACTTTTAGAACGAATAAGGACCCAAAGACCAGCAGCAGAACCAGTAGCCATAAAGTTTTCCGAGTTTAAGGTTGTATGTTCCAACTCAAAATTCGCACCAAGTGTTAACACACGGACGTAACACCGATTCCGCAGAAATTTTGAAATGCACAGTTTCCTAATACAACCTTAAGCTGGGCATTCAGCCGAGAAAGCCTTCTAGTCTTGTGGCTTGGTTTCGACTTCAGCAAAAACAGGAATAAAATTATAGACTCAAAACTCAAGCCTTTTCCACCATTATTAGAGAGCTTCGCTGGAACGAGAGTTTTAGTTTATTGTTCCCGAACCCCAAGTCCTTTCCTAAATCGTAGGATATTTAATATGCTCTCCCGTTCCTTCCGTTTCCTCCTTTTAATAAAATTATAGGGCTTTCTACAGGGTTTTGGCTCTTGGGAAAAGGGCTATATTTTAGTCACTTTCAGCCTAGTTAAATTCATATTACTTCCCGAGTTTCAGGATTTGCAAAATTGATTCGACATTCACCCAACTTCTTAAGTATTCTGGGCGGGGATTCATTAATTTGCACTAGTTTTATACGAGTTGGTGATTCCAAAAGGGTGAAATTTTTCGAAGCAATGAAGAAATTGTATCTGCATTGAAAAAGAAGACTTTAGAACGGATTAATCTCGTCCGCCAACGTTTTAACCTAACCTAACCTCACTAAATCAAATTTACTGCCATGCAGACTTTTTGCAAAAGTCTTCTTTTCATTGCATATTCTATTTTCTCAATGCACGTTTATATATTTCCCATTCAAAAACGTAGCCAGCATTATATAATTATTAATTGCATTTGCAAATTTCATTAATTAATTACACGTAATTCATTGAACAAAGGCCAAAGATGAAACGATCTAGACTTGTAGTTATTCGTAGGTAGTTACAATAAACTGCACAAAACTCAAATTCTATCCGGCGTACCTTGAAAGCCTTGTTCAACCATTAAAAATTGACTAGCAGAATGCGCCTGTTCCACAGCCCAGAACGAAACGCAGGAAAGGTTTACACTAAGTGACTTCACTTTCTCTCTCTCTCGCTTTCTCATCATGTTGATGACTGGTTCTTTCTGTATAAGGCTGAGAGAGAGTAGAAAGCTCCGTTTTAGAAACCAGAACACAGAAAAAAAAGTTGAAAAGACTTTGTGATTTTTTCAAGTGGTCTTGTCTTCTTCTCCCCACGTTTTTTGGGGAAGGAGAAAAAAAATCCTGGCTACCAAGACTTTCTCCATTGTCTCCTCAGGAACTCACGAAGTGAGTCTAGTCCGCTGAGACGACTCGCCTCAGTAGCGCTATGTTCTTTAGCACTTGGGACATAGTTCTAGACCGTGCTTCGCGTTCCCTTGAAAAATTGACGAGGCTTGGGACTTTCTCCGAGGGAAAACTCAAGTCAGCGTCCTTGTTACAGTTCGTTTCCCCACAATTTCGTAGTGGTCGTATTGACTTGGACCAATTTATTTAGGTTTACCCGCGCAATCATCTTCAAATTCCAATTTTGTACGTTCTGCCGATGTATTGGTTGAATTAAAATTACACTAACTTCCCGCCGTTATTTATCTCTGCTGATTGGCTGAATTTCTGGAAGACAAATGGTTTTCGAATTTGACCAATAGTTCAGTAATAATCTTGTACGCTTTGGTTAGCCATTGGTTGCAATTAAAAACTCCTCCTTCACCCGGCGGATGATTGGCTCAATTCCTGGCGGTAGGCAAATCATCTTCAAATTTAACCAATAATGGTACACCAAGCTTTTGTTCATCTCTCCCTTACCCCATGAAGAAACATCGACACGGTTCCGTTATCAAATCGTCCGAGAACCCGCTTCCACGTGCTCTCCACTCATTTTCATAATATACAGAAAAACAAGGGGGTTTAAGCAAGAGAAAGTCTCTCCAGAGAAAATAAAATGCAGCGCTAGACAAAGTTTGTCAATAAAAACCGGAGAAAGTTTTTAGGTGAAGGAGAAAATTCATGAAGACTGAGGACAGACGTTGGTTATGATTTAGGCTCATGCATGTTTTAAAAACGTATGCTCGGCAACAACACATATCTGCGTGCAGAATCCACACAACTCTGTATGCAACATCTTCTCGTCTAATTTATGCATAATCCATTAGATTAGCAGGTCAAAGCTAGATGAGAGCAAACAGGGCTTGTTGAGTTGAATATTGCATAATTTTGTTCGGGATTCCTTGTATCAAGTTAGCATGCTCTCCGCAGGGATTACACGTTAGTACATTATTGTCTAGGCAAGGCATATTTTGGTGTCTACTTGAGTTTAACAAGCTCACACTTGAGTATGTTTACATACTGTAATTGAACACAATTAGGGTGGTTGTTGAAGATTTTCAAATTTGCAATATGTGGTCTTAACTTAAGGCTATATACACGTCCAATTCGACTAATATTCGTTCAAATGAGACGTGCGATACGTCGATGGAAATCAAAAAGCTTGATTAACAAAAAAGACCAGTCAACGAAATAACCCGGAATTATCATTTTCTTGCTATACCTAGCTACAAACAAAAGAAATTGATTTACTGTGTTAGAGTTAATTAAAGCTTCTAATCGCGGAACTCAATTCGAAATTCGAACTATCTTAAGTCTGTTAGATATATGCATATGAATACCATCCATAATAGAATGTAATGGATGGTAATCTTTTAAATTAATTATTGTAGAACATTTAATACGATATTTCTCGAATAAATCAAACGGTACATAAATAGGTAGAATTATCCTAATAAATAAATACATGACAAAATGTAAACGAATATTCGCGAATAGGTACTAATAATCTACTCGAATTTCGTGGACAAAAAACTTGAATATTTAATATCTCGATTATTTTTTACACTAATAAGAAAAGATTGGAATTTCTAAGACGGTTCCAGTCAAAGTTTCCAACCAAGACATTTGATATGACCATGCTACGTTCATATAGTAAAGCTGAAATGGCCGTGTCTATTTGTCGTCATTACAGAGCTCCCATCCACAATAGCTTTGGGTGAGATTAAATGTGTCCCTGGTTAGTTGTTCCGTTTTCTCTGTTGATATAGAATAAAGGCACCTTGTGGCTCCGGGATCACATACCTTACCAACCTTACCTTTGCACATTTAAACCACAATATTAAGGTTGGGTCTTGAAAAAATAGGCGATCCACTGGATCGCACGCTAAGTACACGGTATATCCAGGAAGAGTCATTGTCATTATAATATCTTTTTCTTGTGCAGAGATAGCTTGGCTTGACTTGGCTATGGACTATGTACTGTATGGCTGGTGGGAAGATTGCATTCTCGAATGTATCTTACATTAGATTAGAATGTATGGGTTTTGGTGGGACGGGACTGTACTAAAAACAAAACCTTTTCTGTCTTGTTTTCTCAATGGAATCTTAAATAGCTTCTTCCACCAAAAACCAAAGTCTCGGGCATTTTTATTACTACCGATTGCTCTGGGGTTTCACGGGTTTCGGGCATAGTTTTTTATGAAATGAAAACAGATGGTGAATTTTTTTTGTATTCTTCTCGAGCCAGTGTGTATTTCTAGTATTGATTTCCATTTGGTTTGTGTCTTTGGTCCATTTTCCCAGCAGAGCGGTTCGTGGTTTCGTCTTTGACAGTTTGAATTTTCGGTTATGTCGGAATGCAAAGTATGGTGACCCGCTGCGATCAGTAGAGCTGCTCTTCATCTTTTTATTTCAAGTTTAGGTATGTTTAGATGTATGTTTTAAATTAAATCGTTGCACGGACCATTGACTTTACAGTACGACTAAACAATCATGCAATTAAATTTCACCACAAAAAAAAACACGTAAATACTTGTGCCAAATTGTACAGCACGAATTGACGCGGAAATCCAAGGATACTTAAACCCCGCAAACCCTGATGATGCGATGGTTTTGGTTTGGCTTGAGTGAAAGAAATGATTTGGAAAATAAAGACAAGACGTGTTCCGAGCGTAATGAGTGTAGTTTACTTTGATCTTGATCATTTTCTTCGGACCAGAACTGATTTGCTAGCTACCTAATGCTACATACAACTTCCAGAGAACGGACTGACTATATAGGAAAATATACCGAAACTATGAAACCCGACGGCCCATGACAATTCATATCTATTTCCTCCATGTGTGGGGTTTAATGCGTATAAATGCTACCCGATTTATTTCTTAGATGTATGGTCAAAGAAAAGAATGTGTTGTCTGGCCTAGCTTGAGATCCGTCTGAGCGTGCTATCCCGTGATCGCATACTTTATTTTGAATCTAAGCCGTACATGGTGTTTTATTATAGATGTTATGGTTAAACAAAAAAGTATGCGATCCCGGGATGGCAGGCTATATTAGTACAGTAACCACGTCAGGTTCGTCTTCTCATTTGAGGTAGCCAGGGTGCGATTACTATTACAGTTACCATTAGAGCTTGAAGACTTGAAGCTTGAGAGCAGTAGCGTGGAATTTCGTCTGGACTGGATTTCGGGTGAGATTCAAGAAAAAAAATCCATTTATTTCTTCATCTCAGCCGACAGAGATGAAGCGGAGAGTTGTTGGGTTTTAAGAGTCACTTCGTTTCTAAGATAGATAGATTTCATCGAGGTTCACTTTGAGTTTCAAGCCTTATGGAAAACTGGGATTTAGGTCCCAATTGACTTTTGCGTTACCTGTATGGGGTTATTTATTTTCGGTGGTATAAATATTTTTTTAAAAATTAGACAAAAATTCCTACACTATAGATTTTGTCCGATAATGCCTGCGTACTTGATTTTTTGTTGGCTTAGGTTTAAATATGACAAGAAATTACATGTTGTGACAATCGAAATGTAACTGAATTTCTTAAAACTACTTTGTATTTAGATATTATTTTGAAATATACTAAACGTCGTGAACTCCATATTTCAATCAACCCCTGAATTACTGCATTTCGTTTTATTATTCAGCAGCTTGTTTAGATTGAAATATGTATATGTAACTTTGATTTTAGCCTTAACCTACTATATATTTATACGGAATTAAATATGTGTAGTACCGATTCCGTGGACGTAATTATAAAATGCAAACTGTAGGAGGAAAATAAATCATACGAAATCTACGTGTAATTTACATACGCAAACAAACAGTTGGCTCAGCATTGGTTGGAAAGTTGATTGATTGAAATTACTTAATCAAATCAAAACGAATACGAAGTCTGAGTGACTGACATGCTGTTTTGTTTGAGTTCGGTGTTCAATTTTCCATGTTCAAATGTTTAACTGGAATGACTCTATGACCCATTCGGTTGCGGTCAATGGTACCTCGGTCAGTTTGGATCTGTCATTACTCGTGATATCCAGTCGGTAGGTCGCATACTGTCGGTGAATAAATTATTCAAATTCAGCGTAACACATTGACGAAAATTGCATAAACCCTAATAATATCTACATCGTGTAAACTACAGATATCGTGTTATAGATAATTTAATGCGTCCCAATCCAAATACGCTAGACATAATTGACGAAGATCTAATATCCTACACATGTATGCTAATACCATTCATTCTGTTCTTGTGCACAGGTGGACCTGACATTTGACATTTTGAGAGCCCGAAACTTTCTGCTGGAGAGATTCAAATTAATTTCACTGTTGGTCCTGTGGCCAAGCCAAACCAACCAGACGCGCTTTCAATTCCACGAAGCTTTCCTCTCCGTAACCTACAACCTGCTCAAACCCAAGCCAATAGCCAAGTCAAGGTATGTTGTTTTGTATGTTTGTAATATTCAAAATTTTGATTTGATTAAAAATGATAGAGGGATCAGGACGTGAGACGTGTGTATATTATTCTGCCTACATTAAGAATGAATAGGAATGAATGATGAGTGATTACTGTTTTATAATTCAGGTTCGGGCGCAAAAAAAAAAAATAAAAGTATGTCTTGCAAGAAGTTGCAATCCAACCGAAGAACTTGTGCTTGTATCAGTATGTAAATAAGCTGAAATGCAAGGCAGTTTTGAATTTATAAGATACGTAGGCATCACGAATTAGTTGACGTGGAGGGTTTGGGTCCGGGATCTCTGGTACCCCCCGCTGAAATCTATATAATAATGTTCCCCATACGAAAAATCATATTTTTGCCCTATGGTTCAAGTTATGGGCAAATTCCGTAAAAATTGAGATTTGCCGAATCCATATAATTTTTCTACTGGATACTGGAAGTGCGCGAATTGTGTCTATTTATTTTTTATTGCTTGGAGCTTCAGGAATAATTTATGTACTCATTTAAGTCCTGATCACGAATGTAAATGAGGCAGAGAGGGTGAAGTCTCACTCGGTGCCTGGGCCGTGGACTGTCGTACCCCCTGCCCGTGAACGACAAATGAAATGAAATGATTTGCTTTCTCCTCCACGCATCTCAAATACATATTATGGAATTGTTATTATCATTGTTATTATATTGCAATGCGTGTGGAAGGTATGCCAGGGCGTATATTTTGGGCTCATGGACAGTTCATCCTTGTCAGTTTCACGTTAAGGTGTATGTTATATTATAGCAAATTTAAAACTCCCGCAAAATTCGTAATACTTAGCAAATACTTTCACGTGCTATTTCACGCAATATGCGTCCACACGACAAAAGATAGTAAATTATGGTGCATTAGCTACTATTATCGATTTTACGCGAAATTTTAAATTACTGGCTGTAATCTTAAGGCATCTATTGGTGTCGCAAATTTCAGTCTCTGTTGTGGATAAGTAAGTTTTATAATTCACCTGGCTTAACCAACATTATGCAACTTAAAATACAATATTTAAATGTATTAAACGGCATTTAAGCCAACCGTCCAATATGAAACATCCGAATACCCGTCCCTAACCGTGGACAGAGGCCACGGGTTCTTTTTCAAAAACCGGAATATTTGTTTTTAGCAATTACATTCATCATGTAGCCCCCGAGGGCTCAAGGCTCTCAAGCGTCACAGGGGTCTCGGAGTCCGGTGTATTTTTTTACCTACTCCAAGCCATCTATTTAATAGTAATGATTTTTAATACAAGACATAGAAAATCTCCATGCATTTCCTGAAGGAATAAAAAAAACGTTGAATTTTCTTTCGGGGTTCTTGTTGTTCATCATGATCATGAATGACCGCATGGTCCCTTGTTCTTCCTTCCATCGAAATTAGTGAACATGGAACAAAATATACCAAACAAGCAACCGTGGATCCTCAGCCCAAAAGCTAAAGAGTCAAACATATGCATACGCTTGCATGTAATTATATTTCCGAGCATATATTAGGTAGGTAGCCTTAGTTTTAGCCCTTAGTCAACATCTGCTGCTCTGGCTTCTATTCATTTTCTTTAAATAAAAAAAAATAAGTTTTAAAATTAGGCTCGTGACGTGACGTGACGCTAACTTGGGTTGATTATGAAACAGCGTTTTGTATGCACAGTAGTTCGTTATTTGGATACGGTGGGAAATTAGGGTTTCTTCGTCATTTCTGCCCAGGTCAATTTGGCAATGCGTTATATAGGTTATCAAGTGTAATTTAGACTAATTTAACACCAGGAATATAAATGCACATATTCGTAATTGGATCTTCCGCGCAGATAAATACGCGTTAAAATGCTAAACAAACTGTAAGCCGTTCGCATCAAGGTCCAACTGACCACGGAAACACACTATTCAAATCAAACATCCAACCCTTTACCTAAAGTAAAGCCACCATATTCTCATTCTGGGTGGTAAGCCAAGAGCCTTCATAGTAATTCATATTATCTAACCACTATCACCTGGAATTCCTTGGGAAAAATTACAGATTTTTTTGTGTATGTGTTTGTGCTAGGATACCTCAAAAACCTTTTTTGATTAGAAAGGATCATCGCCCCAGAAGACTCTCGGATAGTATTTAATCAGGTTTTTAATTAAGAGTTCCACGGTTTAATTCGAGTCTAGACCATCGTAAATAAGTCAACTTCTGAGCCCTGTTTCAAAAGCTCCTTGTGTCTAGGTGTATCTTATCTTATCTAGGTTTGCATACCTACATAGTAGTACACACACAGGGTTTGATCGAAAGTAATATAAAAATGCGGAGGATAAAAAAATGATGATCTCGTCTGCATGCATCTGCATGGCAAAGCATTTCGGGTATATCTTATGCGCTTTGTGTATGGTTTGAATGTTTTTCATAGGATTTAGATCGGAGTTATGGATAGAGATTCCGAATTCGAAGTGTTCGAATTTAGTATGTAGGTATAGGTACCTAATTTATTGCCGCTATCACCGCATGGAAAACAATAGGAATTGGCAATCCTTCCTGACAGTTATTTCAGAAAATTTGTATACGGCTGTGATCTACCTTAACCCTGCAGCATGCCGCTTCGTTCGGGAAAAATCGACTTTGGCATATTCGAAATGACACATTCAAATAAATTAACTTGTAGAAGGATATGCTATTTTAGCCAATTTGCTCAAATGTCGCCTTTCGGTTCTTTTACAGACCAGCAGCATGTCAAGTTCCCGTTAAGTTAGTTGAGGATTGAGTTGGGATTCGCGTCAGATTATTAATGAAAGCTTATGGACATAACCTGTCCCAGTTTACACATCCAATTCGAGTAAAATTCGTCCAATTGACACATGAGATACGACATTGGAAAGCCAAACGTTGGATTAATAAAGGCGGGCCAAATATATTACACTTAATTATCATATTCAAGCGGATCCTTAACCGTAAACAACATTAATTTACTTACATTATGATATACTATATTAGGGTTAGTTAAATCTTCTTCTCAGGGACCGGCCTTGATTAACCAGGTTTCTGTCTATTTCATTTGGACGAATTTTACTCGAGTTGGACGTGTAAACCTGTGACGTTGTGTCCAAATTAGAAATCTGGCGGAATTCCAACTCATTCTAACTACCTTAAGGTAATTCGAATTCCAATACGGCGAGTATCTCCAGACGAAACGTCGGTGCACCATCTTAATGCATCAGTTTTTTCTTGGAATATGCAAAAAATTCAAAGGGTTTTGGTGGGGATCAATTTAGAGAGCTTAGGACTCTTTCCCCTGATCTCTGTGTGTAGCTCTCACTCATATTTTATTACAAAATCAATAGAGGATGATCAAAAGGAAGTTATTTTCTATCTCCGCCACCGACGCACACCGTTTTTCCCGAATGAACCCAAGCTGTGCACTCTGTCTGTCTTCTGTACTTCTACCCCGAAACTCAGCAGAATATAATATTTACACTCGGAATTCCATATACACAAAGAAAAGGGTCTGATATGGTCTCTGAATGTTGGGATGCTGCCCTGTTTCCTTCCCACAACACCGCAGCCAGCATCGAACCCGGATCCGGGCAGAATTCCTGTTGAAACCCAAAACTCCAGAGAGAGGTTCATATTATAACTATGTATGCTAGCCTAGTTCACGTTAGGTTTTTTAGGAGAATTTTCCTCGTTTCTGAATTCCAGGCAGGTTTCAGAGGGCTCAAAAAGACGAAACTGGCACGAACCAACAACGGACACATACAACATATATACCGTTTCTGGTTTGAGGCCTTACATAGTAAAGTACCTTTTCCGGAGTTCAATAAGAGGCACAGATTGTTGGGGTCGTAAAGATATTTCGTGTTTTTCCTGGTTCAGATCTAACATCTTTTGTATGCTGTAGATATTAGGTAGATTTTTTAAAAGACTTTCACATTGATCGTACTGGATGGTCGTATTTCTAAGAATTTAGAATTTTAGTGAAAAAGTGCGTACGTTCCGGCATTGGCATCCTTTCCCAAAAAGCGTAAAAAATAAACTCGTTAATAACTTTGATTTGTTATTTCTTACAAAATCTTTTTTGAAAAATAAGCAACGCGTAGCCAATAAGTATACTCTATGACTAATACTAACGATGCGATGTCGTAATCAAATAACTTTCCCAGATTATGTAACCTAAAATCTAGCCAAACTCGATTGGGCTAGTTCTAATGCATAGGTAGATACTGGTTACAGAATATTTCAAATTTGCAGAATTCCTCGAAAACCACGCCGGATCCTTCCCAGTATTCCCTTTTGCATTACATATGGTATTGTTATAGTGATGATCTTGAAGGGGATACCACAATTGAACGGGAGAGATTCGAGGGCGTTCCATTACGAGGAGGGTAAGAGGGAAGCTGGAGTAGTGAATAGTGACGCCTCGGGATACTTGGGTTTTCTCGGTCCAATGTTCAAATATATGGAAATATAGGTCTCTAGAGAAATCTCTCTACTACGAAACGGGATCCTATTCTCTCCTATGTATTTTCTCTTTTGCTTGGTAGTAAGGAGAAAGTCTGAAAAATGAGCCTCCTCGAGCCAATAGCCCAGAAATCCGACAATGCGTTCGGGTATTTTAGGGCTTGAGATATGCACGTTTCGATTAGCAATTTCGCATTCATTTAGGTTAGGCTCGCCCAGAGATAATGCAAGCTCGGACCATGTTGAATCACCATCTGAAATTGGTTAGGTTAGGCACAACGACCAATATAAAACTATCCGGGGTTAAAATGCCCTAGAATTCTACCAAACACAAAAGCTCTCACTAACAAGAATTGGCTCGACCTATCTATTTTCTCATGCCTTTAGAGTTCAGTTTGAGTTCAGAGGATCGTCGTCTTCATCTTCAATATAAAAATTCAGTGTCTTATTTTCCATCTCAAAAAATGGATATATAATAGGATAGACTGTTTCTTTGGAATAATTTCCCCGTTTCGTATACGTACATAGAAAGATGTATATCTAGTATAGATTCTATTCTCATCATCATATTTATTTATTTTTTCAATTCTGCTGCACGTACAACGTACAGGGCTCTATAATAATATTGTGATAGGAAATATATAGAATAGACGATAGGTTATCTTATATGGGGCTACATTGAAGTAATGCAGTGTTTTACATTCGGTCCATTACGCTCTCCAAATTGTTTTATCATTTTTTTCCTGACTTGAGTTGTAGGTTGTAGGCTGTAGGCTGTAGGACGCTTCCGTCAGAGCCATTTCACCCAAGAAATTGCAATATTTGCAGAATAATTTGCAGTATCATCAGCTTTGGCATGCTCCTTGTAAAAATTTCATATTCTATGCAGCTTTTCTAATGTAAAATACTATAGCTTTGCTGTGTAAGCTCATTGGGAACTGGGACTGTGCCCGATCCCAAAATCAACTTATACCTACTTGACTCTATTTGTCATTGTAACAAGAAGTTCATGGCTGTTTGACAGACCCAATTTGTTTTTCATAAGAGATTTTTGCAGGGGGATACCAGATAGGAGATAGGTATTTTTTATGGCAAAAAAAATGGTTTTTTCTTCCAATTAGAATTAGGCTTTTGCTGAATAAACAAGTCCGAAGCTTAACGAGACAGAGACAGCATACTATAGGTATCGCATGTATGTATAACAAAATATGAGTGACTGACTGGATGGTCCGGTTGTACCAGGATATTCATAATATGACGTTTCAAAAGGGAAGTTATATGCATTATAATGTATTTCTTAAAGTTCAGGGTGTCTCGAGGATCGGGTTGTCTGTGTTAAAGCCAAAACGTCAACATACTGCGGTATTGTATATTAAGCCACTATAGGTTATGCTTGAAAATTTCGTCTGAATGCATGGCGTTCGTTCCTGAGACCCGATACCATAAATTTTAACTGACGCGGGGCACCCTGTACGTAGAGGGTATATTAACTTTCAATTTTTTGTAGACCAATCCCACCGTTGTTGTTTGAGATGAGACCTGGTGGAAGGTAAATAGTCGTATAAAATACAAAAAAGTTGGGACTGGACGTCTTGTCCCTTCCGGCCAATTTCCCATTCCCTGCTTGGGAGATAGCATAATCTTATTATATTAATTCCTTTAAATCCACAGATGAATAATTTATGACTTTACATTCACATCCGAGGCCTCGTCTTTTCTTCCTTTCTTGATGTTTGTATTGTATATGAATAAGACAATTCAACAGTCAACCTATCCAGACGTTAACAATGTTCCTTTGAGGAAAACTAATAAGAAAACAAGGAGTAGGTACATGGTGTCCATGGACTTATCTCTTTTTGCATGCAATCCTGAACCCTAGACAGGGAACAGAATTCCCTCAGGCCTCATTTAAACAAAAAAAAGTAAACTGCAAATTCCAAACTGAAACATGTAAAGAAAGAAAAAACCGGGTCTGTCAAACTAACAAGTTAGGTCCATGAGTCCATTCGCCTGTGGTCTCTACCTATTTGTTTTATGCAAACTAATCTTACTGCTGAGGCTTTTTCACGGGTTGACATATACGACGGCAGCGGCGGCACTTTTAGTGAATTTTCCTGGCATTACTCTCGTGTAATAGGAGGTTGGAAAGTGATATGCTTACGCGAGCTTTTGAGATGGAAGATAAGACTCAAATGATATAATTACTTTTCATCCAACCTATTCATTTTCTTACAGGGCTTTTCTTAATCTCTTAATCAGCCCCAACTTAAACCACCACCATCCTCTTAAAAGAATTAAAACTTTCAGAGCATTTTTATTCTTTAATTAGTCACCCTAGCTTTTGGAATTACTCGGAGAGAAATAAAATATTCGGCTTGTTTAAACGTCCCCGCCTGAAATCAGATAAGGACGCGATCATAAAAATGCGGGGAATTTCAAGTTTTGCGACCGTATCCCTGTAAGTACATAAATGTAAATGACCCTGGAGGCTGGATAGATGCTAGAGGTGACCATGAAAATGCTTAGATATATCCTGTCTTAATGTGTCTGCCTTTTGCAGATTAGTTCCTATTTCCATTTTTGGACAAATATTTTATGACAGGGAGTTTTTACTAGTTGGCTTGAGCCTTTTGCCCTGTACATTGTTGAAATGAAAAAGAGTGTTGAGTTCAGGAACAAGTTTTATTCCTATTCCATTCTTCATGTTCCCAAGGCAGTTTTATTAGATTCCTGAACTCTTGAGTTGTATATTTATTAGTCCCTATCGTTTATGGTAGGTAAAAAGCACTCAACGAGAAGCCCGAGCAGGTAAGTAATATAAATTATTGCTTAACCAGCATTTCTTGAGCATTAGCGAGCTTCCTCTCTGCTTCACTGAAGCTCAGCGGTTGACCTCATATGATGACTGAACTTCATCGTATTCTGGAGTATTGTTATTGATGGTATTATTTATACTTTTGGTACCATTATCGTATAGCCGACTAACCGAGAACCTAACCAAACCAAAGTTAGAATACTCAGAACGCGGTAGATCGCATACGACAGTGCTACTACTAATTATGGCAGATAACCTCGTCGTCCAATCACAACGCATAATATGTTCTGAATTAGCCAATACCAGCTCCGTTTATTTTTGGCAACCAATAAACTGCTTCACGCGGATTCTGTTTGACCAATCCACCCGCCGGAATCACATTTTCTAGGTATTGCACTGAACCAACAGCACACGTTACAGAACGAGACAACTTAAAATGTTAACGAATCCAGTATTTTGCCAGAATTATTAATTGTTATGGATTATGGTTCACTGTCCATCGTTTTTTCGTTCGTTCGTCAAGTCAAGGCTTCGATCCTGATTTTTACTATTTTTTTCTAGTTTTGGGTTTGCGTTTGGACAGGTACGCCAACGCCAAGTGTGTTTGCCAATCATTTTACGAGTTGTTTTTTCTCTTCGTATTTTTACGACTTGTCAGTTTAGTGTTCTCCCAAGTCTGAGCCGTCTTCTTCACCCGTCGCCGTCGTTCGATGAAGAAGGAAAATATTAATTTTATGATAATATAATGCCCTAACCTGAGTCTCACTGCTCACTAACATGATTTTACTACTCACTTAATGGGTAATTCAAGGTAGTTTAGGCTCTATTATTCTCTTTCGCAAACGGATGAAGATGACAATGAAAGACTACTTAAAAATTGTAGGGCAGTAAAATTTACTTGTTCCTTCTTGACCCGACAACCAGCCCAGCAGCACACACACTCACACACACGGTTGTCAACCCCAAGGGTTAATATTCATACATAATCTCGGCAGGGCGCTCAGAAAAGGACTTGAACTAAACTGATGACAGGTTTTTGGGTGGCTTTGGCTATAGAAAACATTCATTCTTGATCTTATGGGTATTGAATTGGGAAAATTGCAACTTTTTGCGTGCGAAAGTGGCTGTAAGAATTACAACGAGCTCTTGACATTTATTCGTTCTTCAATTGGTCAGTTGGAATTCAAATTTTCAACCTCCCTGCCATTGGTCAAATCGCGAATGATAATTCTTTGGCGCCAATTTCTGAGATTTGAATTTGAGAATGCCCTTAAAGGTTAAGACAAGTACACAATATGTATTAGCATTATTTTATTCCTTACGATTAGCTGTGAACACACATGTGGCAAAAACACAAAGATACACAATCAACCGTTTAATTAAACATTCAGGCACGATTTTGAGGCTCTCAAGATCAGGTGATTCGAGAGTAACGTTAATTTTGACAAGGTTAGAGCAGAAAAGGAAGCTGATCAATAAATAATGCCCAATTAAGTCTAATTACACCCAAGGCATTTTCATTAATGCACTGCATTGATTTGGTTGGGAAAACGAGGTCAGAATTATGGTGGCTTGAGTTTTTGGTTTAGTATTTGGCAGCTAGAATGTTGAATTGGTCTTGATAGGTCTTGATGGAGATTTATCGCGAATTATTATGCGCTCTATTAACGCACCACTGACTTGAGCAGAGCATACACTCACAACCTCCTTGATTCAGGAAACCCTGGGAAAAAAATCCATAATTAGTCGAAGGGGAAGGCCTCATTAAGAAAACGGAGGCTCTAGAGCTCATTTTCATTATTTTCCATCATTTTTAGGGAAATTTTGATGCTGAATACCTTGTTCGTAGTCAATTGTGACTAAGAATATGGAGAACGCTAAAATTCAATACCAAAAATGGTGCCCAATTCGCCGATGTTCAGACCATCCGACGATCCGTGCCATATTGACTTAAAATCTTAAAACGGCTACTGTTCGTCGCTAGGAACTTATTAGCCTGATGAAACCCCTCAAGAAAAATGAAAGTCTTTTCCAAGACACACATTTACTTTGAAGAAGACGCACTGTGAATATTTTAGCCGAGCATTAAAGATCCCAAAGATAAGTGTCCAATACTAATTTGCTACCGTCATTGAAGTTTTGGGGCACCCAAAAAAGATGATGTATGATGACTAAAACTCCACATTAGGCTTTATTAAATATTTCGACAGTGTCGTCGTGTCATCCCTACAGTAAAGAAGATGAAAAAAATCGTGATTAAATTAACGTTTGGTAGAACCCTGTAATATTTCTTTAGGTTCTTTGGTGATTTGGTAATTTGCATAAATTCACATTCACTCACATTCACATGGGAGAGACTATATAGTAGAATAGGAGGACGATGGTTCTTCGGTGGTAGCTGCTGTTGGCGACAGGGAATGAGGAATGGCTTCAGCTTCGCCTCAGCACCCTACTTTATTTGGCACAAGCGAAAAAGTTTTTAAGAGCCCAAAGTTTCACTCTGGCTCCAGGGTAAAGATTTTATGTGTTCAGAAACGATAACATAACGGCACTTTACTCAAAATATATATGAAATAAAAAGGGGTCTAATTAGCATTTGTCTCCTCTCACATCGGTAACCAAATTAGGGAAAATTATGGAAATTAAGACCCCTCCTTCCGCCTTGTGTCTGTGTGTGTGAAGAAAGGAAAAGTGATATGTACAGGGAAGGAAGGGCCTCGGAGGGTTTTAGGACGGTTGGAATCATAATAATAGTAATGAATGATGATGATGAGTAGAAGACAATGTAATTTCAGAGTCCATTATTACGTCAGGCCAGGCCTAGTCCTTTGGGCCCATTGTTAGCTGAGGTTAGGTTATTCCTTCGACTCACTGAGCATTGTCTTTTTTCTTCCCTTCCTTGCAATCTTTTTAAAGAGTGTTATGGGACTCATTTCCTTTTCAAGAAGCCCCTTTACAATCTCTCTATAAATATATAGGGCATGAGCCCGCTAGCCAAAGAGTTTAAGTCTTCGTCTTACACGAATTTCATGAATTATGAAATAGCTACAAAAATCTTGTGCCTGGTGGTTCAGCAGTGCCTTCGTAGCAGGTACCTGTTTGTATATTTTGGTGAGATTCTGGTCAATATTTCTAATAATTCAGAATATTTAAGCAGACAATGCGAAAATATTTTTAATATTCAGATGCAACCTGAGTGACGTCAGAGAATTAGGCGCTAAAACAAAAAATTATATTGTAAGGCATGGGCCACAAATGTTGCCCATATGACGTCAGGAGAACGCTTCATTTCTGCTCAATATTATACATCCGGAATGACGTCACAAAATTGGGCGCTAAAATACAAAATTACATTGTGAAGCCTAGGCCACAAATGTTGCTGACATGACGTCACAAGAATACTTCATTTTCGCTCAAAATTTGAATATCGTTATACAAATTCTTAACTTCTGGAGCTTGAGTAATTTGGAAAATTGCTTGATTTTGAAGTATTACATCTAAAACAATGCCACGCGTCTCAAAGATCTAGGCACTTCATCTTGTGGTAGGGCATATTACTCTCCACACTATACCACCACCGTAATGCTTTCCTAAAAAATATCGACACACACTGATGATGGATAGATGGTTTTCAGAACCCTCCAAATAAAGAAAAGGAATGAAACCTAAAGTACCTATTAGATGAATATCGCTCAATGTAGCTTTTCTCCCCTAAATGTGGGATTGGATTCAACGATTCAAATATTTTCGGATTTTTTCCTCTCTTCCTTCTGTTATATGTGGTTTTCCGTGTGTGTCTGAGGATAAGAGGCACCCGAAAAGATGAGATGAGATTCCCGTTTCCCCCCTTTAACCCTCCATCATCGTTTTCTTGGGATTGGAAGTCATGCATCATCACCAGAGTCCTCCTTCAACCCTCCAAAAAAAACTACCCAGGAACAACTTAGAATTCTATTGTTTCCTTTGAGCTGGAGCCATAAGCCATCATAACGTCAGTCAAAGTATTACTGTGTAGAGAACTACGGAAACCAATAATACTTATGTTACATAATGCATAATATCATGTAGTAAATGGAAGAGATTTTGTTCGGGGTTCGAAACTTCGAACCATATTTCCTATTTCAACTCCATTTCCTCTTGATGGGGGAAAAAACGAAAACGGAGCGTTTTAGATTTTTTTACCCCAAAAAAAAAGAAGCATCATCTCATCTCTCTGTGCTATTCTGCTCTGCACTTGACTCAATCTTCTTTCGGGGAGAGATACCAGACGACTGAACTGAGCCTAATCGGTAATTCATTGTAACATGTCACTCTCCTCAATTCCCATTGTTGTGATTTCTCATGTTCATGTAATGTTTCAATTTGTCACTTCTTCTGTACTGTAGACCCTCTGCTACACAGAGTTGTGAGGTTTGGGGTTTTTTGGGGTCTTCTTCTTCTCGGCTCCGCGAGCTTTTACCTAGAAAACATCCATGAAGTTTGAATTTTGAATTCGACAGAGGCTGTGTATGCTGTACTTCCTTTTGTTTTGTTGGTCTGCATTTTGAAATCTTGTGAAGATTTGAAGACAATGTAGTTTTCAAGTGCAGGTACAGATTTTTTTTTCATGAAAATGATTCTGCATTTTTTTAGAAGTCATACCGAGTTATTTTTCTTCTACGTTTCCTCTGATTTAAGGTTAATATGTTTTGAACTTTTGTGATTTAAGGTGTACTGGGTTTATATTGTGTTAGAGGGGCTCGCCAGGGCGTCAGGTTCCTTTATATGTAAACGTACCAATGCATGTACGTTTTATGTTTAGCTATGGGACAACAGGTTGAATTACGGATGAGAAATCACGTGTCTAAAATGCGCTAAAATTTGTATTATATGGATGTAGGGAGCTTTTTTGCGCAAATTTTGAACTAACAATGCATCTTTAGGCCTTCAATCCATCATTTTCGCGCAATATTTGAATTAATAACGCATTTTAAGGTCTTAACTTTTGTAACGGGTAAATCCAGTATTTTTGCGCAAATATTTAATTAACAATTATTAATAATTAATTAATTACGGGCAAACGATTTGATAATTCCAAATTCGGACCTCACCATTTATTGAAGACTATA
>JAQFYT010000392.1:0-26356 GCA_034694925.1 Ceratophysella denticulata
CTCACTTAGAAACGCTAGTACCCCATAAACGTAAATCCTATAAAATTAAGTATAACACCTTCTATAACCATAAATTGTATCTCTGTGAACTAATGAATTGTAATCTCCATAACTGTTGAAAAGCGTTTGAATTTCATTGAAAGTTGAAACACTGAAGGCCAGCAATTTTCATTGAGTGTTAGCTTAGATATAAGGTATAAGCATAATTTGAGAAAATTAATTTTCATTTCCCTCATCCTCTTCTTCAACCACGTCCTCATATGTCGGCGGAGGTATGTCACCCGCATCGGGATCTACAGAATACACGGTTGCATTTTTTATATGCTTTACTAGATATGCCATTTGCGCTTAGTTTAATACTGTACTTACATAATTTGACATCTTGTAAAGCTGTGATGTAGTCCGGAAGGCGATGCAAGCTGAATGACCCTTGAAAAACAAAAAAAAAAACTTCAAAAGGTTATCAATTTCGAAATGAGCGTAGGTATGTAGAAAATTAGGAAATATTCAACTTGTAGGTTTCCGAGAAGTTGCTAAATCCAAATGTGATCCAATTGAAGTGGTCTTGGCCGCAGCGAGACCAGGCTGTTGGTTGAGGTCTTTAATGTATGACCTATGTTTTTCCTGCTCCGAGAATGAGGTCACTAACGGTATCGTTCCAATTATAATCGGCACTTCAGCTCGAACATCCGGGCACATTGGACCGGTTTCGATAACAAACTGTCAAAATTGTAAAAAAAAGTCTTAAATTGTTTATTGGAGCAATTACTAATGAACAATAAACCTACTTTCAGCTTATAGCTTAGCTTAATGCACCCAACGGGGTCATTTCCAGTAGTCGGCGGTATATCTGGGGTTTCGATAGCTCCTTCCCAAGCCTGGAAATGGTTTTGATCCAATATGGGGCCAATTACGAGGCCAATTGTTTTCGAACTGGTTTTCGAAATTGAAGATGCCGTAAACTTGGCTTTCTATAAATATATTTGGAATTTTACAAAATTCGAGAAGCTAGTGAATATTTAGTTATACTTTGCTATGGCTAACCTGAACGAATTCAACCCTTGTTCCGGAAATAGATTTCTTGGAAGCATTGTCAATTTCCATACGGAACAGAATCAGTTCACCCGGTACGAAACCTCCTTTGGAAATAATAATGTAGACATGGATTGCTTCCTTCTTACTGCCCAGAAATGAGAAAAAACCTGAATCCGTTTTCAATTGTTCCACGGGCTTTCGAACTGCGTCAGTGATCAAGTTATTGAGATCCACGGTAGTGTAGAGATTAACTCGTTGAGATTGTACGGGTAAAGAAATGCTGGCTTTCAAAGAAGCTTCAATTTCACAAGTAACGGAACCAAATAAGCCATGGTAGGTTTGTGGACAAGCATTCTGTGGTGGTAAATGGAATTTGAATGGATACTTCGAACCACGTTTTGGAATTTCAACTAATGCTCTTCCTGTAATATTAATAGCCTCAAAATGCACGGAAGTACGCATGGGTAGATCAAATAATTAAAATTGACCGTCAATTACCATTGCCGTAGACGTATGATTCCTTGAAAAAATATGTCCGTTTAAAAAACTGATCCGAGGAGCTGCTTCCATGATTAATCTGACCCTCACATTTGATTTTGACAAGAATTCCTGAAAACGTGGTAAATATTGGTTTTATGACCACTCTGAGTGCATATTTGTTCGTTGACCAATTCAAAGCGCTTTCATATTTACCTTGTACTGTAATACTTCCATTGAGCTTATTACTGCCCTGAAATCTGACAATTCCATGAATATCTTCACCGGGGTAGAACGCTTTACGGTTTCCGGTAAAGTAAATCTCGAATGCGGGTTTCGGGGTCAATTCTGGGCTTCGCACATTGTGGCCCCTAAGTAATTCATTAATTTTTCATTATATGTGCAATATGGCATTTGCCAATAATGGAATTTCTGTAATTTCATACCTGTACACGATTGGAAACATTCAGACGCTCACACCTAATTCCAAGTATACAACACAACCCAATAATATGTTTTTCGAAGTCTCGATGATTCTGTATTATATTTCTGGGAAATTAGCTGCTTTGTACCAATGACATAATTCAATAACTTTTCAAACAGTATTTCCAAATACTCGGCTACTAAAAAAAAATCAGCAATCAGTCTGCTGCGGAGAGCTATGCACTAATTGCGTGGCTTGGCTGCAGAACTGTAGGACGAATCACACAATACCCTGGCCACTGCCGTTAATGTGTACTAACGTGATCTCTGTACTTGTATATGTACTATAAGTATATAGCTTAAATACCCGTCATTTAGTTACCGCCTGTAATTTATCGACCGCTGCGCTGCGGGTTTTATGACTCCTCCGGTTTCATCATGTCACATAGTGCCTGAGTTGTACTGGGAAAACACGCAAACGGTTTTCCTTACACTTCCAATATATAAATAATTGATTACTGTAAACGTAAAAAGTAATTCCGTGTGGAGTGATGCCTATGACAAATGACCTTCCGGATCGGTGATATGCTGTAACGTTAAGGACGCCACAAACGTATTATGTACAATGCCTATACATGGCATATTTACATACCTACACGTGAATACGTTCTGTATGTAAAATATAAATTCATTTCGCTCTGAAAATGATAAACGAGCCGAATTAATTTAAATAATTTATAATTCTGACTTTTATATTTGACTTTACTGTTCAAGTCAAAATTTTGAATTGGCAGCTGAATTCTGTAGATTCTTTAAAATGTTCATATAATATACCTACATATTTCAGCTGCCATTTGGATGTCTGATACAAAAAAAAGGTGTTTAGAGTGAACAATCATGCGGATCATGTAGGTACGGAGTACAATTAGTACTATTGCCTACGTGCTAGGCAGGAGATCATTGGGCGCCATTACATTATCGTAGTGTGGGATTACCCGGATTATTATCAATTGAAATTACCAGACTTAATCAGGCCTATTTATGAATTCACTCGTATGACTCCAAATACTAAATCTGTATTGTAAATTGCTCTGCTTGATGACGTAGCGTCATTTACTCGAATTGTAGATAACACTAAAAGTAGGTCCTTTATCTTAAATCCTTATTATTATGCGTCCATGTAATATTGATACACAGTACAAATTCCATAACTTGACCCATGAGAAACATCAATTCACCAGTCAGGATTAAACTGATTAGCCAGAACTTACTGATTAATTTGAAGTGTCATATCCCATGTTTGGATTTTCCAGGGGCTAACATTAACTGTTGTATTGTTTGTATCTAGTATCACCCTATAGGTTACAACACAATTGTTTAAATCCAAGTTGGATGGATTGGATGGCGTCAGCATGCTTATCCTCGTAAACTACGACTAAAATGAGGCGTACAGTACATGTGTTAAATGTCTATGGATAGCCAAACTACGGAATGTCTTCGAACTAGAGCGCCCGATCATTTAATATTACCTCGGTATGACCCGCGCAATGCCTCAGTTACCATAAAACCGCAATATTGGCTGTTCGAATATGCCCATACTTCTCTGTTACATGTTTATAGTTCTTAAAACCAGGCTGTTTTAAAAAAATTTAACGACGTATTGCACGGATTATACCGATGTATATTAAGGGACCGAGCGTTTTAGTTAAAAATCGTATTTTGGCCTTGGCGTAACATTGAGTAAAAATCAAGCGTCTATTGTCTATGTCCATACCTAGAGAAACCATGTGTTGGAATTTCCATCTTATACTTGGAACTTGGAATTTAGTTATATTTAAACAATTTTCCTATTGGGAAATAAACGTGAACTTAGACTGCTGGACTCATCCTCCAAGTATTTGCAATCTCTGTGTTCTTAAATTCCAAAAATTAAATTTTGAGATATATCTAGCACATATTATGTTTAACACAACGAGGTTATGTTAGGTTTCTCAGAAAACGTTGCCCAAATAAAGAACGCTCATAACCATAACGCATTCGTTGAACAAATTAGTAGAATACAGTAACTCAGAACAGTTTCAATTTTCAGACAATAGAAATATACACACGGCTCGGAGAAATATTTAAAAAAAAATCCTGCGTTCCGTGTGCAAATGTGCACACTTAACTATGGTAGTTAACTTCAATTAACGCAAATGTATAACGTCTTGGAGTTGAATACCTACCCACTTACACATATCCTAAAAGAAATCCTTATCATTTGTGTTTGACCTTTTGCACTATTTCCTAAATTTTGGCTCGTGTGCAAGAGCAAGAGCAAGATGCAAGAGATAAAATTTTTGGAGACTCCAGCACGTGCCGAATTTAAAATAGCCGAATTCATGAATTATAAATTATGTTCAAATTAGCCGATACAGCAAAAGCCTTACAATTACAAGAAAATGACCATGAACGCGTTCATAGCAAATTAACAAGTACCAACCATGGAACCATGCTTAAATAAATAACCGGTTTGTATGTGCCCTATATCTCTCTGCCAATGTCGAAATCCTAATACACTATACACAATAGATACAAAAATGTATCTCGGATTTTTTGCGGTGCCCAATGTACTCACACTTATTACGTCGACCAGGGACCAGGGTTCACGTGTTCAACTCATAGACATTGGCATCGTGAAACAATCAGCTATATTTTAGCACGTTTAGCTATAGAAATAGTGAATTAGCTGTTCAAGGCAAACGCGTCAATGGCTTTGGTTAAAGAGCTAAACTAGTATACCTACATGTAGTTAGTAGCCAGTAGTATTTGAGTGGTTTGAGCGGTGCTCAGAGCTCTATGGCCTGGCACCTTGTTTAAGTACTAAAGCCGTATTAGACTCTATAAAAGTATTACTTTAATTCAGTGCAAAGCCTCAGATAAAACCGTGTAGTTCAGGCCAGATGGAAGTCAGCCAATCTCCAGCTTAACACTTTAAATTTAGCATTCAACTTGAATTTATATAGCTCAGGTTTTGCACAAAATCAAATTACACTTTATACTAGTTATTGTAAAACTTATAACTATAATCAGTGTGCTAATTGTCATAATCAGTTTAGTAAAAAGTTTAAATTTTAAATTGCAAAAAATCTGTCGTGATATTATTCAGAAGGTAATGAAATTGTTGCCGGAAAGCTAATCTGCCTGGCAAAAGTGGTTGAAAAGTTTTAGTTTTGGAATTTGAGAAATCGACAAAATGTCGAATATATGGCCATTGAGACGATCTCGGTCACAGGAATCCATTGGATCCAGTGGCTGCAAGAAAAGGCATCACAATTCCACGGCGCCTTATGAACGGTGAGTTGTCCAGCAAAATTGCACTGTCGATTACAATAGGGGCAAAATTTTTTGGACCCGACAAGAATATGTCGTATTTCGGCGACAAGTATGTTAATTTAGGTTAGATTTTGACCTAAGTATTTACGTTTATAGACCGACTTTTTGCCGGGCAATCAAACTGTTTCCTTTCGCCAACTCCAGAAATTCAGGATACGAGGCTCATTTAAATATAAATTTAATATTTACTGGATATTTTCTGTAAACGCGTATGTCTTTGGATTATTCGGAAACATATTCCAGTTTCTTAAAGATTTCCATCCCTAGCGTACTAATACCTATGTATACACGTGCCTAAGTCATCAAAAGTATAATAATCCAGTATTTTCATGTGCGTACATATGAACATGGATCCTATACCATAGCGGTTAATCATTTACAATAGACTGGAGGTTAAACATGTGTTTGGTATCAAATTTTCTTATTGACATTTCAACAATCTAATTCGAGACAAAACATTTATGCATGTTTGTACAATAGCACTTCATGGGATAATGCACGGTGACCACTCTTTCGTTTCAGAAATTGGAATTTGTACAGGAAATAACTCATAGTATGATATGAAGCTTCAATCTTATAAATAGAACTTGGCAATAAGTGCACAAATACATACAAATGCACATTTACCAAAGCTATGGGGTGTCATTTACAGTGGCAATGGAATAACTGATTTGGCAATGGAACAAATGAAATGGCAATAGAAAAGCTGAAATGGCAATGAAGTATTTCACGCAGCCTAACCTAACTGAATCTAGTTTTACAACTTTTGAACACCTAGTCAGTTTATTAATTTTGTAGCCAATTTATTTGAACCTAATCTACCCAAACTAAACCTAACCCAACCCTACTTATCATAAGTGAGTCACTTTTTAGCGTCATTGCCATATTAGTCATTATATTGCCAAAATCATTTTAACCCCTCAACAAAATCTTTATATAATACCCATTCTGCATGCATATGAGGGTTCATTTTCATTGTTTAAGTGCTGAAGACGCTTATTTACAAGCATACGATAATTGTGTTAGCTGTTGCGTTTAATTATTCTCTCAACTACGTAGTTCAAAGATCTAGGGTTTTCTGAGTAATTAGAAAAATGCAAATTTAAGTCGTTTGAATTAGTGCGACGACCAATAGAACACCGACGTGTTCTGAATTACCAGCTGTAAAATTGCGTCGAAGCAATAAGCTTGACTGAGGATGAGCAGAAGCTATCGACGGAAATACCCGTACACATGCTTGAAATTATTAAAATAATGATCTTAAACTGAACAATCATCTGATTGTAACATCGCATACATTTCCTTATTTGAAAATACCTATTTTCCACCCACGCGTCTGGTTTTGTGGATTTATACTTATGGAAGTACAACAGGGATATTTTTATTGACAATTGGCACATGGAAAACAATTTCCACGTGTACTCTGTTCCGTCTATATAAAAGCTAGCAATTAAAATTTTTATGTGTTCGCAAGGTACCTGCAAGCAATAAACAACTCGACACGTGGCGTCATAAATTTTTGAAAATATTTTATATCTGACGTATATTGTTTACAACATTCTACGATCACAATCGATCGAGCATTAAATCTCCGCTTTCACCAAACAGATTTTCCAGCAATTCCGCTTCCGTGCTCATTCAGGCTTTTTGCCCATCTATGTATTTGCGCATACCGATTAATCCGACGTTCCATTTATACTGAATTGAAATATATTTCGTACCTTATGGCATGTAAATGCCAGTAATTAACAGTCCATTTATATTCAAAAGCCGAAAACAAAACACCTAAGAGCCATTTTAGTAGAACGCTCAAATCTGACATGAAGCTTTCTGTACGTTGTACGTCATGGTATAACTTGGAGTATTAAATGATTCTATCAGATGGCGTGTAACCGGTTAATGTCAATATCGAATGCCTATTTCCAATGCAGAATGATAATGACACTGACAGCTGCTTACATGCATTATGATTAGCAATATTAAAGCGATTCCCATTTCATTCAAAATGAATTTTTTAAGCTTAAAGCCTAATTTACGATTAAATGCTATTCTTGTGTCGATGAAGGCATAAGCATCAGCATGCATAAACTGCTAAACAGCGGCAATGACAATATATACAGTTCTTCCCTAGCAATTAGATTAGCCTTAATTGGCGTAATTGTGCTTATTCGAAGTTTTCATATCATAACCTAGCTCTGACCACCATAGTATATCGTCGGTGCCGAGTTTCAACGAAAGATACCCTGACTTTCCAACCTGCGACATAGTGCTTACCACGTAAAATTACCCAAGCTTTTCCTCATGTAAAAACGCAAAGCCTCAGGTCTGAACCACAATAATTGACCCCAATAAATTAAGCAAACAGTAAATATACATAAATAAGATTTATTATGTAGGTATGTCGATACGATAATTAGCAGATGTTCATTCATGGGCACGATTATCTATTGCACATAAATAGTTTCCTTCCAGTCAAATTGATCCACTGCATTAAAGTTTTGAATATAGGAAACACTTGCGCACGGCTAATATATTTATATAAACATGACATAAACCTGTATAAACCATAAAATTTAAATACGCAACTCAGCCACAGGCTACAGTTTTATTTTTAGCAGCATTTTAAGGCATATGAGGACTTTCTCAACGTAGTAGTACAAAGACATTTGTACCTAAACATTTGTATAGTAACATGTAAGTATTATGTTCATTTCATAACCGGACATCAATTTCATTCACCTACTGTAAGGCATAGATAGGTACAAATATATACATGCATTATATTTCTTGAACTCTGGACGCCAGAATTGGTTCAATTTCTTAGAAAGGAATAATACAGAATCCAATAATCCTCAGGCTCCAAAGATTAGTTTAGGCTTATGCTAAAGTGTCGTGTGCAAACGCAAACAAAGAATAAAGATTAAAAAATGACCATGCGAGAAAAGAATGTCCATCCATCCACAGTTTTGATTGAAACGGATATTACTTAACAAAGGGTCAAAATGCTTATGAAAGATCCAAAGGCACATAAGCAAAAAAACACATACCTACATAGGTAACTCGATGGAATCTGACGCGGAATTTCGTGAGTATTGAAGACATGCAGAGCAATAAATAACAATATGCCAATTTCAAAGTCATTCTGTTAATTACAATGTACCAGGGTGTTAACTTACATTTGAGTTGTTTGTATACGTCTGAAAACTTTGAATTCTGTTTACTTCCAAGCAGTTGGCAGTATCAAGATCTAGACAAAAGTTTGTAAAGCACACTTGCTGAACATGCGGAACCGGTTTTAAAACTTTCATTCTGCATTCACCCCATTTTCACTTTCGATCAATTTCATGTTCATAGCTTTCACACAAAATGCATACCGACCTAACGTCATAGAAATAAGGTGAGTATGCGATAGGCGACCAGACGACGCTTCCCAATCCCAACCCAAATACATACATACCATATAATAAAATAAACGCCTTCTTTTTTACTTGTAATTTACCATTTAACATTTAACCAAGAAGGGTAGTTGAAATCAGTGCTGCACTTTGGCTTATACCCTCAATCCTAATCAACATGATAGAAATGAAACCCAAATTATGCGTATATTTGTAGATACAGACAAGATGTCAGTGCTACGTCAGGCCATGCCGAGGCCAGATGGGCCATACAGGGTTACGAAGTCAAGGATACTTTTGAGTTAGTGAGTCGATAAATAGGTTTTAGAACCTATACAATATTTAATAGTGAGTTACTTATGGGTACACGATATTCCATTTCAATACGGACATTGTGCCGTGATAGTGCATTTACGATTAAGATTATGGCCTGAAAACTTCTTTTGATATCTAGTTACTCAAACCTATAATAACTGTCACATTGTGTGCATAAGATCTAAGTGTGTTTTATTCTATCTATAGTTAAAAGATTAACAATAGCTCACAAAAGTAATGTTTAGTTCGTATTAGTGGTGGTTGAAGCATTTATCTCCGGCTTACATACTTACATACGTTGTTACATTATACATTACCCAATTCCATGGTTCCGAGTGCAAAAACAGATCAAAGGCACATCACACCTTGTCATTTTCTCAGTCCGTGGTGCGGCGTGTGCAAAAGAGATTGGGCCATATTGACTATTGAGTACTGAGTTCCGTTACAGTTACAAAGAGGTTAACAATTCGATTGTTCAATGTGGGCGGAACGCACGTGAATTTTTATCTCTCCACTATTTACAGGAGTCTCAGCCGTAGCGCTGGAATTTAGATACAATTTACAAATTAATAGTGTGCTAGGTCAGTGGGTTTAGCACATTGATCTGATTTGTAACAGTGTTAATTACACATTTTTCATTACATCCGTTTAAACGATGGAAGAACGACAGCCTTTGTAAGCATTTTTTTTTAAACCTAAATATTTTTGTATTGACGCTATAATTAGTTGTTGAGAAGTCACAAGTTCAAAGTTGGTGTTCTTAAAACCGTCCCCGGCGAAGAAGTTCTCAAACGAAAAATGTCGCCCTTGTATTTAACCTGAACCCAACTTTAGGAATTGAAACTAACCAAAATATTACAAAATTAAACTAACGTAACCTAGCATGGTCTGATAAAAAACTGCAATCTGAAAAATTTTAAGGCAGTTTTTAGAATTTCGTCGGAACCGATTTCGCCGAAGGGTTCTATAACATCAGGGGTATATGATTAGGAGAAGTTATACAATGCATATTCATCATCATCATGTATTTATTGACATGGCTAACGCCGAATCAATCGATACAATGCATATTTAAAATTTTGAATTTGAAGTTTAGCATTTTTTTATGTGTACATGTAATACGCGTTAGGTACCTACCTGCAACCTGCAAAGCCTTATTCGAACCTCGCCGCCGCCGTCAATCTTTTTTCAAAATGTGCCATTTGCGTTTGGCTATCGCACTATTAGGGAATTCAGGAATTCTCCTACATCTTTATTGTTATGTATCTGACCGAAACATAAGACGCCAACATTATCGCTACCATTTCCTACAATATCGAATCCATAAGTAGATTCTACAGCATAATTATGATCCGTTGCTTTGGTACATCAATCATAAATATACCGTAATACTGATAAAATTTACACCTCGAACGCTATACTTTAAAAATGTACGCATGTATTCCCAGTTGTCACATGTAAGTACCATAATCGCTTACAGAAAAATCGAAAACGATTGCAAAATATCGATTAATAATTGATTTAAATAAGTATTCCAGAATACATGTACCATAGTACCATGTGGGTGGGAAACCTGAACATCACTATCATCGAAATACAGAATTTAAACTGCTCCGACCTGCAATTTCATACAAAGCTTCCAAAATCCCAATTGAGCTGACAACATCGAACATATTTGAGAAAATGACAATACTTTTTGTTCCACTTTCTGTTCTGAAACGCGGATATTGAGGCATAAGTATTAAAACAAAAGGAGAAAAAGACGATAAGCCGCCGCCAGTACAGTTTTGTTCTTTGACTAAGATTTATAGTTGACTGCCTGAAACTTATTTAGTCCTTTCGAGTCCCACTCTGCCGGCAATATATTACTCTTGCTGGGAAGAAATGGGGTTGGATTTATTGAAGCGTATCGGATTTTTTTCTTGGCGAACTAGGCAGAAGGGATTGGAATATGTCCTACAGTATTCTGGGACTGGAACAAAAGCAAAATGGCCACTTTTGCTCTGCTCTCCGCGGCACAATTTTCCGTCTGTTATTATGACTCGTTTGAACTAGAAGCCCAACTGAACTTATTTTTATTGTTGTGTTTCTGGCAGATTAAATGAAGTGAGTACGGGAAAGAGCAAGGGGTCTTCTTATGGTGGGAACAGTGGTGGGAGCTCTCGTGGGGCAGAAACAATCAAGAAATCCTTTTGTGAGTGTTCCACGGATCCCGAGAATAATGAGACCTGTTCCGCCTGTCGCCTCAATATCCAGAAAACCAAGGGAGTCTATAATGGAAATGGCACAAGTCCGGGCAGGCAGAGACAAATGTCTATTACCGTCCTGGGTCAGTTCAAATTCAACAACGTCACATTTCTTCAATAAAATAGAAAATCAACGCTATGTTCGAATCAAATCAGAGCTATTACAGCTATGGCGCAAACCGCTTCCAATTCTTGAACATATGCTTGTGGCAGACATTAAATTTGTGTGTTAACTGATGAGGCAAATTCGATCGGCGTCATTAGTCAGTTCGAAATCGGCTGAGTTTTAATAATTTTATTTACAAACAATAACTGCTGCTGTTTTGATATGTGATGTATTATGTCGAATTTTGAATTCTACAGATTCATCAGATGAGCACTGTCATGATAACGAAGGGAAACGTGCCGTGGATCGAGCAGCTCGGAAAAAGCTATGGATAGCGAGTATGCTCTGCGTCGTTTTCATGATTGCCGAAGCCGTTGGTAAGTTGTTCGATTATAAATTTCTAACTTCGCATTTTTACGAGTAAGTTTTGTATCAGGACAGCGACTGCAATATAATCGCGTGTATGTAATTCTCGATCAAAAGAAATAAATACAAATATTTTCCGCGTGGGAATTTGTATGTCTAATATGTTTTAAATGACGATATGATACGTCAATATTTATGTGAAATATGCGTTGAAAAAAAGATAACGACATAACGCTGTTTCCTTGTAGTTTGTTCCTATATATTTACCTGATAAGATATTAAATGTATCACCTGCCTACTGATTTCGCTAATCCATCTACGTTTGGCTTAAAGCGACTTATGCAAGACCAGAATTTCGGTTTTATCTGCCGCAAAAAATTATTTGTCATTCATATAGCGCATTTGTAATAAGCGTAAATTTTGTGGCATCATATTATTGTAGACTAGCATTGGAACTCAAGAAATAGAAAAGCTCAATTTTCTGTACATGATCCGAGATGAATGTCCCGGTAATGGTAATGGTGATGTCGTCTATCCATTTCGTCCGTCGTTTACTCCATAGGAGTGTAGACGCTAGACTAGAGCCGATAAGATAGGAGTATTTCGCAGTTAATAAATGTTGTAGAATACGTCTTATTGACCAGAGTGATCCTGGTACTCCAATGTACTCCAATATATTTCTTCTAATAGGAGCTGAGGACAAGTTCAATAATCTCAAGCCGTGTTTTCTGTCTCTCTCAATTTATTAAGGTGGAATACTGGCCGGAAGTCTTGCCATTGCAACGGATGCAGCCCATTTACTTACAGACTTTGCTGGATTTATGATCTCCTTATTTGCTCTCTACATTGCGGAGCGTCCGGCTACCAAAAGACTCAGCTATGGCTACCATCGTGCAGGTCAACTACTTTTCTATTACACTTTTACACTTGGGGTCTTCAAGTAGGTACCTTCCGAAATGACATCGTATTTGGTTCATGGTTTTCTGGGGTGCCAGAAGGAAATGGTCAAATTCGTACAAAATAAAAGTCTTAGGTAAGGTCGTTCTGACATACGTAACGAATTATGAAAACATGATTTACCTGAATCTGAACTAAAATTGTTCGAACTTTTAAAACATTTTTACCAGATGAACCTGTAAGATGAACCTGTATATCCAAAAAGTCCACACGACATTTTTTTTCTCAATATGGTCACCGAATTCAGTGTGCGTGGTTGACTAAAATACGAGGGAGAAAATCTGGTCGCGAGCAATAAAAAATGAGTTATTAGATAATAATGTAGCCTCTGAGCTGGTTGGAATTTCTCCAGTTCACGGTTGAGGAAGTCCTGAAACCCTCAAATTCCTATGTAGCAGTTTCCTTTCCAGAAATATCAGCAGGAAAACCCTGGGAAAATGTGCAATTGCCCGTGTGCATGAGTTATGGGGGGGGGGGGGATAATATGTATAATATACTTTGCCGTAGATCGTCCGTCAAGGAGTAGATGTACATCTACACGTGGGTTGAACGACAAATTATAAAAATAAACAAGTCGCCAGCAAGAAATATCAACTAACTATAATAGTATACAGCAACTATTAGTCTCGCCTGCTGGGCTTAAAATTCTGGACATTTATATTAATTAAATACATATTAACTATTCAGGTCAGCAACCTGTGGTATTATTTTTGCAGAGGCTAGCCTTGAAGGATGCATCTTTGTTTTCCGCGTTTCAATTTCACGTTTATTTTTAGAATTAAAATCCGATTATTATTCTCAACCAAGTCTTCGTACTTCCATCAAAATAAGCAAATCCTGCAAAGAAGCTATTTTGGAGTGCAGGCTTGTCGACGTAAAATTGCAAGCACGTATCATGGAGCACGGCGGAGCGTTCGCCTTCGAGTTCCCTTGTGCTTTCACCATCCCATTGGTGAAAGCTATTGCTCGCCTAAATCAGTCGATCAATTGGGCTGTGAAATTCGGCAGTGAAACGACATGAAACTTTGGAATTTTTCGCCATTGCGACTTCGACTACTAAAATTCTAGACCAAAGCGTGCAAACTCGCGGAACCAAATACCGAGAACCCAAACTTGAGCTAGGATTCTCCTATAGCACAGTCCAAGTTAATGATGATGAGGGAATGGGTGTTTCCGGTTTGTTTTTAGGAGCTATATAGCTTGGACGCTGACTACTCTTCTGAGTTCTAAATTTTGATGTCTGTGTTTTCTCCTTTGTGTTTGTATCTACAGAAGTGATAGGAGCTCTGACTTCCGTGCTCCTAATTTGGGTCGTGACGGGGATTCTGGTCTACATGGCAGTGGAGAGAATTCTTAATCAAAACTTTGAAATAGATGCTCCTATTATGCTCATCACGTCTGGCGTGGGTCTTATCGTCAATATCATGTAAGTTTAGACTCGCTACTATCTACTACATTCTACTGTTGAAACGAGAGAGCTTTCACTTTCTGACTATGTTTTTGAACCAACTTTCTCCGGGGCCTTCTTCTATTTACAGAGTTCCACTCTCTGATTTGGGAAACACTGGGTTCGGAAATTGGATGCAAATTAGGTGCATAAATTACAATGTAGAAAGTTCATGCTTCTGGGCAGGAAGAGGCATTTTACTTTTATGGAACGGCTCCAATGGGTTTATTGGCGGGCGCGTTGATTAAGTTGAACGAGTATCAACATACTGATAGAGAGCCAGCTGTTACGGTTTATCGGATATTGCTACACAATTGGTCACTATTTATTATCCTATTTCCTACGTGGTTTATCAGAATCTGGAAGTCCGAGTTTTTTTTTTAGATCCTAAGTGTTTTATCGTTTTAAGGCATGATCCCTATAGTGTATGTGTGTCCTCAGTTTTTAATAGGTGTGCAAGCGTTAAAACTGGTTTCGAAATAGTTGCACGACACATATTTGTTTTTCAAAACCAGTCAACCTAGGCTATATTTTCTCCATTTAAATTTTCCCGCTTATTATCAGGCTGTATTTTTGTCAGAGCTTCTATTAGCCGTAAGCCGTAACATACGTCCATTTTGTCTATCGGAATATCGCAGTAGAGCAGCAGCATAAGCATAGCATAGCCAGAGGGTAAAACTTTCTCCGAAGTCCTTAAGGCTGGTTGCTGCTTCTATAGCGGAATTAAAACTTTTTTCTACTTTTTCTTTTGTATTGTTCCATGGACTAATCCGCTTTTCATACTATTTTCTTAACTTTGGAGCCAACTAATCAGGAAGAGGATTTACATTTATCAGTACACACTACACACTACTGCCTCCAGAAGAACTTTCCGTATACATACTTCCATCCGCATCCGAGTTTCCTATACGAATATATCTATGGGAATAATGAATCATTTCTCTATCGGCAGGTTTTATTCCACACTAACTTATTAGGCTAATGAAATTTGGCTCAAAAGGCCTTGGACTTTGTACATTAACATAGTTTACGATGCTGTGCTATGCTATTGGTGCACATTATCTCGAATTTTGTTACCTTGGCTCGTTAAATGATTTTTTAGGTCAAAATCAGTGTAATTGGATACGGAGTATTAATAATCATAATTAGTAGGTATAATGATATTGAATTTAAGACAACGTTATGTAGGAAATGTATACAAATATTACTGCAAATAAATTAACCTTTGGCCTAAACAATATTAGCACTAATCTGAAATATTTCTCTATATGCATAGAATGGGATTCACGCTTCACCAACATGGCCACAGTCACGGCGGCGGGAATGCGGGGCACGGTCATAGTCACGGCGGCGGTGCACCGTCCAACACGGGTCATGCTCATGGAAATTCTGCTAAAGGAGATCCAGAATCAAATGCTGAAAATGGTCATAATTTGAGTGATGATAGTCAGGATTCTTCCGTGGATGATTCTACGAGTAATGTGGAAGTTCATAAACCCAATATTAATGTTCGTGCGGCCTTTATTCATGTGATTGGGGACTTTCTTCAGAGCGTCGGAGTTTTTGCGGCTGCTATTGTTATATACTGCAAGGTAAGATTACTTTTTGGTAATGATGACAAGGCTTTTGTGAATTCCCTCTAGGGTACAGGCTTTCTATGTATTACTGTAGATCAATTTGCTAATTAATTTTTCTTTATTGTATGATTTGGTCTGTGTAGCCGGAATGGGCCATCGTTGATCCCATCTGTACTTTTCTCTTCTCTCTCCTCGTTCTCGGCACAACATACGCTATTGTCACGGACACGGTCGTGGTACTCATGGAAGGTAATTTTTTACTTTACACTTTACGATGCAGTAACTAATTAATTAAATTCAACCCTATGCTAAAGACGATGCGATTTGGGTTTAACAACACTAAGGATTTTTGTATAATTTAATATTTTAAAATGTTATGCAGCATCAGTTAGCGTAAAATTTGTACATTTGAGTTGTGCAGGGTTGCTTTCAAGAAAATTCGTGCAATAGTCTATGCGCAAAATGTACTAAGTTAAATTATTCCGTGACTTTCAACCCATAAGGCTTTCTTTGAACCTTTCCAACAGGAATCCCCAAGGGCATTAACTTCAACGATGTTCGAGAAACACTACTGAAAGTCCATGGGGTGTGTAAAGTTCACAATCTCCGAATTTGGTCTCTGTCCATGGACCGTATTGCATTGTCAGCTCATCTTGCAGTTGGTAAGTTCAAAGTTAAGCTTGTCTGTCTTATGTCTTATTCCCATCACAGCTTATGAAATAAATATATCAGCAGGTATAGAACCAGATGCATAGCTTATTCCATGTCACACATCATGAATGAATGCAAATCCAGACCCAGAATCAGACGGCATTGTTTCACGATCGCAGCGTAAATCCGTACAATACTGTATCACGCATCAATGTATCCGTGCCTGATCCGAAGCCGTAATTGCATATACATAGGTATCCATGGAAGAATGCCTGTAAATCTATTCTTAAATCCCCAAGACACACGAGTCGGGAAGCTGGGATTTTTCTTTCCACACCAGACAGACACATCTTTGAAGCTTTTGCCTTTGGATTCGGACAATCCTTTGTAAACTTGTCGTTGAGCGTATATGTCTGGTAATTTTTTGTCTATAAAAAGATCAGATATCCAATATAGAATCCAAAGCCTTTCATACATCAGCGATAAAATTAATCCGAACTGGCTATAGCTGTTGTCAAGAATCCATTAGCATTTTTTTCGTATTTGTCACACTTTTTCCTTAATTGGTCTCCGATCAGTGGTCAATAGTCTGATACAAAAAAAAACCTTTGACAATTGAAAAGCTTTTGGAAGCAGGAACAATGGGGAAATTACAGAGGAGATCCAATCAAAAGGATTACCTAGGAATGGAACAATGCGGCAGACGTGAACGTGGGCACAGTCATTCCGGCTACACGTCACATTTCGTCTTTTAATTCGGGGAAAATGCTTTTCTTCTGTGTCCATGCACTCCAAGAGACCCATTGTTCATCTAGACTTTCTTTTCATTGTATGTCTAGTGTCCAGTCTAGTCTAGGCTAGTTTCAGACCAGATGGTCAAATAATAAACTTTCGATACTCGTCTATTTTCGGTGAGACTATTCACTGTGGGAAGCCTGAACCTGTATTTTCCGAAAATGCGCGCGGTCACCTAACGAATCTAGTAAAATTAGCGTTAAATTATAACTAAATATTATTTTGTCAAACAGATCCCGCGACAACGAAACACAGTAGCCAAATTCTACGCAAATCTTCTCACCTGGTCAAAAAGAAATATGGATTCTCTGAAGTGACAATTCAAATTGAAGACTTTAGTGAAAAAATGCAAGACTGTGTCAAGTGTCAAGAACTGAATTAGCATTTTTCTGCATGCACAGAGATTGATTGTATTTATACGAGTAAGAACTATACTGTAGGACAACTCCAAGTTTTTCAGTTTAGTTTGTTTTACCATTCGTTTTATATTTGCATGTAATGGTACGTTAAGGCTGCCAATTCCAGGTAGTTACATATGCTATTACCTATAGTTAACATCATTCCAGGTTCCGTCTTTAATAATACAAAAAACTTGTTTGCATCTATTTACTCATAGAATTTACTAGTCCAACAGTCAACGCTGGAAACCCAGAGAAATTAATGTTCATTAGTTCATTCCATTTGGAAAGCTTGGGTTACGAAAATAGAAAATGCCAAGTAATGTGGATACATATAGGTATACTGTATTCCTAGTTAAATTAAGTAGTTTAATTTAATGTACGGATCTACAATGAAGCTACTTACAAAACTCATTTTATAAAAAAATCAAAATAAATAGCAGTAACTGACTGTAAGAGCAAGCGCTAAAACCATTCGTCATAAAAGCTATGAAATAAAGTTATTATTTTTAAGCATACCTTTACACCGGAGTGGGTGTTACTGAAATCTTGAATTTCTGCTCGCCCATCACAGTAAAAATTATTCAGAATTGCTCAGTATAAACGGTATAAACTCAGGATCTGAATACGAATCGAGTTCTGGAGTCGACTCGTACCACGACGTTTTTTAGCTGTACGAACATGGCTTAGGGATCATTTGAAGGCTGGTGTAGAAAACTAGTTCATAATTCGAGCCTGTGTCCAATTTTGGGTTACATGCATGAGTACTTCAATTTTTTTTCAGCATATTTGCCAGCTTGGAATTTTTCCTTCAGACTGGACATCAAGTCATCCAAGCTTGACTGAACTTTTCGTAATTCTGGGGCCAAATTGCGGACAGTATAATACTCCAATGTCACACGTCATCATTTTCAGCCAGATTATCAACGCAGTACTTATTGACGAGGTCTTCAATCTCTTTTACAGCCTGAATCTTGAGTCTATAGTAGACTAATAATTAAGTTTACCTGCTTCCAAAGGTTCAACTCCGGCTATCTTGAGAATATTTTTACCACTAAAATCTGGGCTGGGATAGGGATAGGAAAGATTTAGACGATCTTATTACAGAAATGATGTCAAATTCAATACAGTAACCTTCGTAAACTTCCGGCCTTTGTGGTACAGATCAGATCTGACCTGGTCAGATACCTCATTTTCATATCGAAAATTCGGAGAGATTAAAATTTGAAGGCGTATAAAATTATGAAACAACCCGTCGTGGTTAGAATAGAACAGTTATTTCGAAAAATGAAATGTATATAATAGTAAATGATACTCACGTTTGTATTTGTTTACTCATCTGAATTCTAAACATGAACATTTTTGATTCGATGCCTTGATTTCTAATAAATAATACAATAATTTATAAAATACCCTTAATACTTGTCCTAAATAGTCTTTGTATGTATTACAGATTACAGGCATCATAAAAATTAAATTGGTTCCCATTTTAGCCTCAAGCGTAGCAAAAGTCACCAAAAAGTAAAGGAAGATTCTCGGGTTTCTGGAAGGCAAAAATGTTTCCATTCCTGGGTCTAGCGGGGATTTGAACCCGGGAGCACTCGCACCCTAAGCGAGTATCATACCCCTAGACCACCAGACTTGCTGGTTGCTGAAATTCGCCTTAATTATCTCCAATAATTTAACTTACATTTAACTGACATAATCTGAATAATTCAGTCAACTCTGCATCGACCATAAGCACGGAAAAATAATATCTAATTTAGATGAAATAATAAAATAATCATGAAATGGTTAACCGTTGGGATTTTTAAGGCAAAAGCCAAAAAAGTTTGAACACTGGGTCTAGCCGGGATTTGAACCCGGGACCACTCGCACCCTAAGCGAGTATCATACCCCTAGACCACTAGACCGGTTTGGAGAAGGTCATCCAATAGTCGATACTCAATGAGCAGGACTCAGTCCTGACAGCAAAAGGAGCGAGTTTGATGAACTGAAAATTCAAACCTTTTACCTAATGTATTATCTATGAGTATGGCTATGGCGTGTTTCACGAATGATGAGATGGGGCACTCTTGAGAAATTATAATCACACAGAGAAATTAATACACTTGACACAAATGGACACACTTTTATAATCTCTGTAAAATGGCAATTGACATGCCGTCTCCTGCATTAGCGTGTGACATTTGCCTTGAACTTGAAGTTCGAAATTCGAATTTTGAAAATGACCGTGATCCGTGATGGACTTTTTGACAATTATCCTGAGCTCAATTACCAATTACATTTAATATTTTCATTCTTAACTGTAAACGCTAACAAATGACATATATTCCGAGTAACCCATGTAAAAGTCAATGCACTATAATATCCTGTAGGAATTCACGCAGAATTGAATTGCGAGTTGATTCTATTTTGTGTCAAAGATCGCTATGGGTTGTGCATTTCAATAAAAGTCAATGCAAAATCGCTATGGGTTGCTTACATTGCATACACGACGCTACACACATACACATAGTAGGTGTGTAAACTGTTATCTACAATTAAACTACGATTTAAATATTAACCAGATTTATTGCTCTAGCCATCTCATAAATGTACACATAATTGGCTTCGACGATTTTTATCTAATAAAAATCCAGTCTGCTCTGCTGTGAAGCAGTAAGTCTAAATACACTTTTATAATATAACACATATGTTGACAACAATGGAATGAAATGGTTAAGGAAGGATATTACTGTAAACTATAAATAACTATGGAATACGAACAGGTTTGGCGTTGAATTGTTGGTGAAATGAGGACACACCTGTTGTAAAAATTCGAAAGTGAAAGACGATTTCGTTGGCATTATCGCCCACTTGGGCTTTTAACTCTTGTACAACAAAAATTATTTATTCATTCACCAGTGGCTCAATGGTCTAGGGGTATGATTCCTGCTTTGGGTGCAGGAGGTCCCGGGTTCAAATCCCGGTTGAGCCCGAATTTTTTTTGGGTTTTGCAATTTTTGTTTGTGAACAATGACATTTTTTACTCAAATTTGGAACTAACCTAGAACAGTGATCAGACTCAAAACGCCGAAGACCGCACACAATAAGGGCACCCTAAAATATTATTAGCCAATTCTTAGCATGGAAATAATTTATTCTTTTCGTTGTTCTGATGATCGTAAGCGGATTAGCGTGCAATGAAAGAAAATAAAATGGAATCAGTTAAGTACAAATATGAAATCGTAAGTATTGGGTATTAATACCAAGAGTTCCATATCGACGATTTCAGAAACTTCAATTTGAATCGCTGAGTATGTTTGGTGGATTTTTTAAAATACTAAATCATATATACTATTCTTGGTTATTATAACATGACAGTCAAGTTGATAAGATAAATAATCTAAAACATTCCTGGTAACATGAACATATTAAAAGTTGTCATTGTCATTATGCAAATCAAAGATTATTATGATATCGTTATGCATTACGCTATATAGGTAATACAATTCTTTGCAAAACCTTTGAGTTTTTGTGTTTTTTCAAAACGAAAGGTAGGACCATATCTCCAGAGTATTCAAGCTTTCCTTGAAAAATTAAAAAACTGCTGGCGGCGTGGGACCAAAACCAAAAGGTTGAATGATTGACATTGGGTGAACTATGATTTAGCTATAGTTACAGTATACTCTATGTACCTGCCACCAAGCGCTGGGATCGGCTAAGCGACACAGTCCCTTGCGACTGTGTGCGGTTGATTTTTTTGGCGTTTTCCGAGGAAAAGGCAGACAAACCAACACCTGAAGTAATTCGAAATCATTCAGTTTTGAGACGTCAATTAATGCGTCAATTATGCGATTTATCGTAAAATTTGATGCAGATTATGAATATGCTATTTAGAAAATTCTAGGATTAACGGTCTAGCCATAATCCAGGAGTGACCTGTTTTCCTCCGAGAGATCGGGATTAACTCTATAGTGACGTAATGAAAAAAAACGAGCAAACTCAGCCACACAGAGAGTATCTTAAATATAACCACGTAGGAGGCACCTGCGTATATGGGTGCGTGTATGGGTGTATGCGTGCGGCCCGTTGTGGTGATTGGTCAATTCTTGGAATTCAATTTTTTTTGACATTTTTAAAGCATTTTCAAGAAGTAAACAAACAGTAAACAACTACAGGGCGACAGGCCATGGTTGCCATGGCCACACAGGCTAGTACCTAGTTGAAGGGATGGAATCTTATAAGCTTAGTTTAGCGAACTACCTAGATTCTAGATGGGAAATACTGTCCGCTCGCCCTCGTGAGGGTACGAGGGCAGAAATCCAAATGAGGGCACGAGACGCGGGCAGAAAAAAGAGGGAACAAGCTAGAAAATCAAAAAAAGTGCACGTGATTACGAGGTCAGAAATTTAAAATAGGACAGAAAAAGAATGCAAGAGGCAGCAGGGTGCGAGGGCGGCAAAAATGAGGGTACAAGGGAATCAAACAACGAGATGAATCTACAATGCAAAAACTAGCACGAGGGCAAAAATAATAAAAAGCCAGAGGACCTTGTACCCATAGTGCTCATCAATGAGTCAAATAAACCCTAATTATTTTTCAAATAAATCGTTTTCGAGATTTTAAGAGATAATCCAGGTAAACCCTTGCCTTGTGGTGTAATAACAATAAAAATCAATCATGCTCCTAGAACTCAAATGAACTAAATAATCCAATAAGTTAGATGTTGAAACTTGAAACCACTTGTCTTACGAATCTGGTACTCTAGCTTAGCCAGAATAATTGCGTATGTATGTAAATGTTACGCCCATTTGTATTTTTACTGTAAGAATATTTTTGAAAAAATTATTCTGATATTTCCTTAGATTAATTATTATGGTCACTTATAACATTCGATGCACTCAAAGAATTACTCAACTCCTATTTCATGTTTCAAGCAAATCGTGATGGAATATAATGCTTAAATTGTTGAACACTGGGAAAATCAGTCTACCTCAAGGAGTATATATAATTCTTTTCTTATCAAATACAAGTTGGTGGTTACCATATTTCCATACACGACTAATGGGCAGAGCTCCCCTCTGCCTTATATACATGGGTAAATAGTGTGGAGATATAAGTCACATACTTTTTGGCTCGGCCGTAAGCCAATGAAAACAGACGGACTGAGCTCTCTCATTTGCTTAATCAATGGGCGAGAGCGGACTTATCTTCGAGTCGGGTTCTCTCGAATCAGGCTGGGGCTTGGAGGAAAAAAAAAGAGGCTGAGTCCAGCTCCTACCTGCACGGGGAGGGGAGAGAGGGACTCACCCCTTGCCTTTGCCCGCCCCTGTATGTCCTTGCCACGGCGTAGTAACCTATGCTTGTCCCAATAAACCAAAATCATGATTACCGACGAATCTATAGCTATTCTAATTAAGATAATTTCAGTAGGAAATGCTTGCTCCGTACTGTACTTCAAATGGGACTCACCTCGGAATGTACTGGCGATCAATGGAACATGGCGACACCGACTCTCTCCGTTTGTAGCAGTTTTGGGATATTCCGCGTGCAACTACACCGTCAAATCTCAATCCGACTTCTTTTTCAGTTCTGTTTTATTTCGGCCACTCTAACTGGTACATTTTTTATTTTATTCTGGCTGAATTGGAATCGGGACAGCTTTGTTTCCGTGTACAACGGAGTCATTTGCCTATCAATTATGTGCAGGGTAAGAATTTATTTTACAATCGATCAATGGGGAAGTCTGGCGATTCGAATGTATTTTCTTAAAATTCAATGAGCTCATCGATATATTTTAACCCCCTGACCCATAGTGAATGAAAACCCTCCAAAATGATCCCCTGACCCATCAGTGACCGAAACCCCTTCAAAATGACACCCTGACCCATAAGTGACCGAAAAACTCCAAAATGACACCCTGACCCATTATAATCCTAATAACTTTCCAAAGAAAGTCTGAAACGATCTCGCCGCCTAGCGTCTGATCTGATGTAAAATACATCGAACAATTTATAATGCTGGATTAGATATCTACCCAAATGGAATACGAAACATCATATGTAACGACTATCCGTTAGGAATCCCTTTTCCGATTGTCCGTTTTTAACGAACAAAATTTGATGGGTATGATCCTGCCCTGTATGGATTAAAGTTAGTAATTCATAATATATACTTAGCGGAGTTCTTCTGGCGGGCTCATGTTCAAAAGTTGTAACTCAATTATAGATCCGCTATTTTTCAAAACACACCTCTTCCCTGCTTCTTTTTTTTTTAAAAAAAAGAGCTATCATGTGCATCAAAATACCAACCAAGTTTCCGACTGTGTTAAGGGTATTCTAAAAGAGGAATTTAACCCATGAAAATAAGGGTCCCGCTCGGTACCATTAACTTTGCCCCCAATCAACGAATCGAAACAGGAAAACTTGCAAAAGTAAGCTAAATGCATTCTCGGAAAACTGAAGGATGCGCGTTACCTAAAACTAAATGGTTGAATTACAGTAAAACAATTACGATCACTGAATAATTACGCCAATGTTATTAGCATGAACCCTTCAGTACGGTACCATTCATTCGAAAACGGATCAACCAAATCAGGTGAAATAAAAAGTAACATGACCTACCACGTGATATCTACAAAGTGAAGGATCCCCGTAATTTAGAAAATTCTCGTTAGCCCGCAATTAATTAATTAAGGTTGTGTAAACCTGGCGGTGAGAGTTGGAACTGAGCTCCGTTTAGGTTCCTCTTAAACCCTTTCAAAACCAAATACTGAATAAGATATGATTCTGTAGTTTCGGGACTGTTTTGTGTTATTCCAAAGTAAACCAAACAGGACCATATCATAAGTATTCATATATTCCTTTGCAAATAAAAAAAAACTGGTTTACAGCAGCTTGGGACCAAAATGTTGAATGGTTGATAAACTCTGACGTAGTTTAATTATACTTTGGATGGAATATTATTGATCAGGGAGGGACTCTAGTTTAGCTCAGGAATGATTGTAATTTAGATCGTAGATGAGCCAAGTGCCCTAATACCCTCGTCAGTGAGGGAACCAGCGGACAGAAATACAAGGGCAGAAAAACGAGAATAAGCATAAGAGGGCAGTAAAGAGGACACAGGGTCTCAAAAAACGAGAAAATAACATGCAAAAAAGAGGGAACGATGGCAGACTTGTGCCCAGTCATCTACTTTATAAGTTAGATATGACTTAATTATTTTTCTAATAAAATCCCTTCCGAGATTTAGCAAAGAGCCATTCTGCCTAACAATAACAAGTGTGTTTACATATACGAATTTTGTTTCTCTGTGCCTTTTTATAGTTTTTATGCACTTCTTCAGTTTTTCCACGCGCCAGGGAAATCTGGGACGACCCGATATGAGACACAACAGCAGGGCCGGTAAGCGGTAATCCCAGTAGGTAGACCCTTCAGGTAAAAAAATAATCAATGATGCATCGTCAATATCTCAAATTAAATAAATAATTCAATATCATTACATGTACATTCACACCCAGAAGAATTCTGTATGTGAATGTTCCGCCTACCTGTATTTTTCTGTTATGTATGAACATTTTTAACAAAACTCCTTGTCTTTGGGTGGATTAATTTAATTATAAAGGACATTCATAACAAGCAATGTTCTGATAGAATTAACTAACTCCCATTCGTGTTTCAAGCTAAGCGCGTGTAATAATTGTACAAGCTCAAATTGTCGAACACTGGCACTGGCTAATAAAACAGTTTACCTCAAGGACTATAGAATTTTTATTAAATACTGTTTGGTAGTTACCTAAGTATTTCCGCTTACCAAAAAGAAATGAGCGTTTAAAAAAGAAATGTGTTAGAAGCAAACAATCAGTCTGTATAACACATTAATAACCTGTTTAACCTAATAAACGCACCAAAATCATGATTTCCGACGAATCTGTGGCTATTATGATTAAGATCATTTCAGTTGGAAATGCTTACTCCGTACTGCCCATCAAATGGGACGCAACACACAACGGACTGGTGGTCAATCGCACAAGGCGTCACAGACTCTTTCCTTTTATAGCAGTCTTGGATTATTGCTTTCTGGTGGGATATTCCGCGTTCAACTACACCATCAAATCCCAATCAGACTTAATTGTAGTTCTTTTTATTTGGGCCATCATAACTGGTACGTTTTTTGTTTTATTCTGGCTGAATTGGAATCGGACTATTTTTGTTGCCGTTGTCAACGGAGCCCTGTGTCTCAATTCTGTGCAAAGTAAGTAAGACAATTTTTATTTTCAGAAGTTCATGCCGTGTGTCGTCCTCGGGTCATTTCTCTTGTCTTCATCAGCGCGAGCGCTCTAATGTTCAGCAAAATTGTAACACAATGAAAATCTTATCAAACGCATATTTCTTCAAGAAAAGTCAAAAATTAGCAGGAAGCAAAATTCATCCGTAAATTGCAAACCCAAATACATACTAAACTTAGGCAATGCTCCTGAGCGGGGAAAATCATATGAATCAGGTGTTCTTTATTAACAGGTAGATTATATAAGTATTTGGACAATTTCAACGCCAGGACAAGTTTCAAAAGTAATTCTTAATGCCCATAGGACCTTGTAAATTACGGTCATGGTATGGTATGCCATGACCGTGACCCATGATCGCCAAAGATAATGCATGCCAAGTAAGTCTTAAGTCTTTAGTCCAAGAGGATCTTCTGGGATCCCTTATTGTCAGTCAGTCATATTTTTTCTTCAAAATCTGCTGAGCGTTCAAAAAACCCAAAATCTGCGAATATTCAAACCTGTCTGTTTGTACGAAACCATGT
>JAQFYT010000393.1:0-26306 GCA_034694925.1 Ceratophysella denticulata
TATTAAAAAAATGCATATTTTGGCGTTTTATCGTAAATAAATATCCGATCTATGCAAATAACATACATCAGTACATATACAGATACAAATACATAAGTAAGCGTGTGCCAATATTTCCTATAATGTAAATGTGTATGAATTTAGCATGCAAAGCAAGGCTACACGATACATTATAGTCTGTCAACAACACTAAAGGCTATACCAAAGGTCCGAGTGACCTAGAACTACTTTCCCCCAGGAAGCCCGTGTGAAAAGTGAAACCTCACAAGACATTACACTGTGTGCTCATGTAATATGACATCCAGCACATGAAATGACATCCCCGAGCCGGGTTGTACGGACTATTTAGCCTCTAGCCTAACACTACATACTCTAGCTATTGATTTTAGTGAGTGAGTGGTTCCTTGTAAGCTATCATGTCCTGGCCCCGCTAAGTTCAGACTCTTTCGTGCTGAGTGGTCCCGTCCCAGTCCAGGAAAGTCCACCTAAAAAATATAGCTTTCCGAGTTTTAGAAAGAAGCGTAAGCATGACCACCGGCTCGCATATTTTATAATGTAAAATTGATCAAATGATAAAAACATTGATATTTTTTCATTTTGTGATCTCATCAAGTGTTAACCAATGTTAAATATAAAATATTTCTTTAGCATTTTCATATAAAAAGATAGCATTGGTCCGTCAGCGACAAACATAATGCCAAATACGAACCCTGCCTGAATCTGAAAGTCAATTCCACTGTTGTGGGAATCAGAAAGACGAAGGAAGCGGAAAAGCCTGGAGCATCTCAAGGTAACTCATCTCATCCGCGTGTCTCGGTCTCACTCCAGTCTTTCTCCGCAGCTACCAGCCCACGCTGAACTTCCGGAAACTTATATTTTTGTGTGTGTGTCGAGTCGAGTCAATTCCGAAATCTGGGTGACACAAGGTTTTAAAATGAAGTTTTTGGGGATTATTCTAGAGTGATTCACATCCTAGAAAAACTCTCCTTGTTTGTGAGTGTTTTCCTGGACTTTTTTCTAGCATTTTAACATCTAAAGTGGAAGAGTAAATAAACCGTGGCACAAAAATAAAGTGTGTCGTATGAGATTTAGGTGAATGTGAATTTTTTAGGTTCCGTGGTTGTTAATTATAACAATGGCGGATGTGTATCACGTTTTGTAGTTTCCGTAAATATAATCAAAAATGTCCGTAATTATAACTTAGGATAGAATTAAGAAGTGTGCATTTAAACCGTGTTTTAATAAAACCAATTGACTAAAATTTGAAGCTATTTGCCGTAAGCCGAGATACAAATTTCAGGATTCCTTTGGGGTGGCATTTTTTGATGCATTGAGAAAATAGAATGTGCGTTAGAAATGAAGACTTTTGAATTGAGAAATGGACTTAGGCATTGAGAAATGGAATTCCGCAATAAGTGAAATTGCCCTATAATTCTCTAGATTAGGTTACTTGGTGGCATTTATAAACCCTAACCTTACCTGTAGAATGGATCAACTTTATCCGCCAACGTTTTAACCTAGCCCAACCTAACCTAACCTGACTAAAATTAGATTTTCAAACCTAACCTAACTTGTAGACGGGATCAATCTTTCAATCAAATCAATCAACGTTTGAACCTAACCTAACCTCAATAAAATCAGATGTACTGCATTTGCAGACTTATTGCAGAATTCCATTTCTTATTGCAAAAGTCTTCATTCCTAACGAACATTCTATTTTCTCAATGCACGTTTATATTATACCAATTCCATTGTACCTTTTTATAAATTTTATTGTTTTCGTTACTTTTATTTTTATATTATTTCTCGCAAACGACATTAAACGCTGAATTTTAGTCAAATCGGGATCAAAGGGTCAAGGTGAAAATATTGTCCTCTACGCCCGCCACAGACTCAGTGCTACAGTGAAAGCCAAGTGTGTGTTCCCGAGTGGTAGAGTCCCTTCCCTAGTGACCACTTTGGGGAATGTGCTTTATTTATCGGGCTGAGAGTGAGTATTCGGGTATGGGCTAAGTATGAGCTGAGTAGATAATGGGCTGGGATGTATTTTGTAAAATGTATTTGCCCATTTGCGGTGAGGCGGAGAGAAAGCAGAGAAAGCTCTGGGGCAGAAGCACAGTGGTTATAGGGGCGTTTAGCTATGTAGTTGTAGTATGTAGAGCAGTGGGCCGGGTGAATCCTATTAATAAACTAAAGCTGATGGGCACTGAAAACTGAAACCCTCCCGAAAGACAAATTCAGGGAACTGGAATGAGGTAATATGTATTCTGTTACGAAGAAAGGACTCTGCCTCACACTTCAATTGAATATTATTATTAACCTGGCTACAGGTTTTATAGGCAAATTCCGGATTTCACGACGCGGCGTAGCGTAACTTGTGCCGTGTTGGCTTTAAAAGCCAAATTTTGTATGGCATGAACCTGGATACAATTTCCAACATAATTAAATTTGGACTTTGAACGACAGCTCTAGTCTTATGGATCTGACAGGCAAATTATACGATAATTTTCAAGATTTGTAAATGTGTTGCTAAACGAATTATTCAGTAGTTGAAATTCTCTTCTTCGTGTTTGCATCAGTTTGGGTAATTTGTAAATCCGCCTCATTTTGATTACGAAATATTGTCTTTAAAAATGGTTGGTTCCGTGTAGTTATTCTAATATAGCATAATGTTCGCAGTCATGTATCATGAACGCAGTTATTGGCTGTATGCTATTACCCCTACCCCAGACAGGTTTAAAATAAATACATCGCTCGTATAACATAACCTAGAAATCTAACTGAGTAGGGATTCAGCCAAGTATTCAGTGGTATGTAGTATAGTAGTCACAGACATAGCCTGCGATCCCATAATATTTTCTAAAATCAGGAAAGCTTGAGCTTTTCCGAGCTTGGTTGGGACCCCGAGATCGCACGTTATATTAGTAAAGGTAGGTATGTGTAAAGTAGTAGCCTTTCCGAATCTAGGAAATATATCTGACTGAGCCCTATGGGTATGGGAGATATTTAGGAAAGCCAAAGTGGATTTATTTCCTTGAGTTGAGCTCACTTTCTCCCTTCCTCCTTGTCACGGAATTGTAAAATATTGGAAAGTCCGAAACTCTCGAATTGGAATCCCCTTTTGTCAGTCCTTACTGCAATCCTGCTTCCCTGAATGGAACTCTCAATTGAGTCAATACGGTTTTTTCCCAGAGTATTACGAGACGACGACTGGCCAGGCATTTCTATTGTAGAGTTGGAGGATTCGAGGCTTCTTCGGAGCTTTTGGTTGAGTGAGTTGGGGTGCAGTTCCAACAGTTCCTTCTATAAATTCACCCATAATGGGGTGATAAACTTTATTTGCCTCCTAATTCAATCTTTTATGTTTGATTAAATAGGATTTACAGGGTTGCAAGAGCCACTTCTTATATTATTATTATCTCCTGTATGGGACAGGCGAGACAGTTGGCCCTGAAACGTAAGTCGGAAGGTCCTGCACGTGCATCAAATGGAAATAATATTCAAAGCGCATTAGATAATTAAGTGATTTAAGTGACAACAACAATAATTGTATGTGAATTAAATGTGAATTAATGTAAAAAAAAAGAAATAGTGCGAAACCACGGATTCGCACGGTGAATGTCACTAAAAATCTGACTTTCAGTTATTTCAGACTACACATACTTGGCAACATATTGGCTTATGATTATGGTATGAATTAGATTCTTGTGATTTACATAAATTGTTCTATTTTGGGACGAGGTATTATATATACAAAACCACGAAAATATATAGGCTAAATCCTACACATATAATTCACAGTTCCAGGAAGCCTGACTCTGATTCTAAGAATTCTTAGCGGACGTAACATGTTGAAAGTTGAACGTGCCTTTTCGAGACAGGAGTGCTGGGTTCCGTGTCTCGGGTCGTACGTGGAAAAACCATGTAATAGAAATTTCTTTTTTTTTCAATTTCCAGTTCCACTGTAGACTAGACAGACGACTCCTCTTTATTTTGACAGGTGATGAGTTTTCTTTGCCCCAATACTTTTCCTTCTGTTTTCTAAACAAGCCATAGTCTTTGATAAGTATTAATGTTCTATCAAAACAGCTTTTCTCCTTCTCTGAACTCGGTCATTTTCTGTTGAAAGCTATTCAGGCTCTGGCTCTGGTACTCAATTTCCACGTCCATGTGTTTATCTGGAGTGTGTCGAACAGTTTCACAGTAAACGATTCTGTTTACTGAGACGGAGTACTTTCCTTTTGGTCACTGTCGTCATCTGAGTCCGCTCAACTTTGATCTATTACTGGCAGGTCACAGGTCCCAACCTAGGCAAGACATATGTATCGACTATCGACCAATGCCAACAAATGTACAGTTTTAGCTAAAGGGTATTTTAAAAGGGGGATTTAACCCATGAAAATAAGAGTCCAGCTCGGTACCATTAACTTTGCCCCCAATCAACGAATCGAAACAGGAAAACTTGCTAAAAATAAGCTAAATGCATTATCCAAAAACTGAAGGATGCGGGTTAGTTAAAACTAAATGGTTGAATTACAGTAAAACAATTACGACTACAGAATAATTACGCCAATGCTATTAGCATGGCCACTTCACTACGGTACCATTCATTTGAAAACGGCTCAACCAAATCAGGTTAAATAAAAAGTAATATGACCTACTACACGTCATATCTACAAAGTGAATGATCCCCTTAATTTAGAATATTCTCGTTCGCCCGCAATTAATTAATTAAGGTTACGTAAACCTGGCGGTGAGAGTTGGAACTGAGCTCCTTTTAGGTTCCTCTTAAGCTAATGGAAGTGATATTTAGGCAACATTGACACTTGACGCATGTAATATTGGACCTTTAATATAATTTTGGCTAAAATTGTATCGATAATTTAATAATTTTGACAAATTAATATTCGGGGCGGAAATAAATGGGGCTCATCCACCGTATAAGTATACATTTCGGAGATGTAGGGTTGTCTACTTGCAACGTTTACATGCAACTCTAGTTCGATTCAAAATCTGGTAAAAAATACTTAAAAATAGTTTTAAATAATTCGCAAATAGTTTAATACATATCTGGCGTCTATGTATGTGCTTTGACACGATATTACCGCTATACATGGAACTTTCAACATAGTGTTTACTAAATTCCAGCAGATTTAGCACCAGGCAGGGCTCGTGGAAATCTAGTGGAACAAAGCCCGAATGAGGTGTGAAGTGAAGTGAAGTCAAGTGGGCGAGGGCGAGGCTATACCTTACATTCAATGTACAGAACGTAGCGTGTCAATAAACGAGGGAAAGCCACAAGCAGAAACCCAGACATAGCACCGCGTAGAAGGATAGTTGAGAAAAGGGCATTCCGAACTAAGAACTCTTATGGAGTGAATAGTGAATCCTTTACTGTCCACTTGGCTTGACTTGATACGTCCGGATCAGGACAGGAAGTTCATGAGCTGAATTCCAATTTCAAAATAAATGTAGGAAAAGACGAGTTATAAGTTTCCACGTAGTCATAGCCCGGATTTAGACGCTACGCTGTAATGCCCAGACACGGTGCAACTGAAGCGATAAGACTCCCTTTCAGTAGGTATTTTAGCGTGAACCAAGAAATTGAAATAAACAGGTCAATGCACGTGGCCACTCTGAGCTGAATCCATGGATAATGGTAACGTTCACAGTGCTTTCACTGAGCTAAATCAATCTTTACAGTAGCCGTGAAAAAAACGAATTTTCACTGCGCTTATACGTGATTCCAGCTTCACATGTCTGGCCATCCTTCTTACTTAGTATATTGTAATTTCCCAGTGCTTTAGTGCTTTGTAAGACTTTCACCGTACTAAGTCGGACTTTCACTATGTGCAGATGGGCCATGGGCCTTCTTCATGGGAACGTCGACTTTTACCGCGCGAAGTCAACGGTTTACGTGCGGCGTCGAACTTTCCTTGTCTGAAGTGGAAATACAGAGCTTTGGCATACTTTCGCCGTGGGTATTACATTTTTCACCGTGCTATTTTAAATAGTTGGACTTTCACCTGGGAACCGAACACCCTATATTTTTACGCATTTTAGCTATGCATTGCAATAACTTCACCGGATTAAAAAGTAATTTTACTGCCAATTCAAAGCATTTTAGCAGTATTTTCACTCTACTTTCACTTTACGTTCCTTATACCATTATTTCGCATTCCACAGTGCAAATGTCTATTACATGGATGTTTTCTTTCAAATGCGCCTGTATCCATAGTTGAAAGATGTACAGGTGTAGAAACCATATATATATATATATCTTCTACTGTAGACGTCCTATTGAGCAACTGAGAAATTAATTGGAAAGTTGATAGTCTTCTTCCGCGTGACAGACCCAGACACGGACTCCACGCAAAAGCTGACAATATTGATATCACTTCTGTGGTTGACACGTCTTTTATGAGCGCTCTTCTTCTGCAATCTTCCTTTGTCGCATCCTGTTTTCAATCTGGAAGGAAAACATGGGTGAAAAATTACTTCTAGTCCATTTTGAGCTGACAGGGTTTCCTTTGGAATAAGCATTTAAATATTAGAATTTGCTTCATTGGATTCCAATGCTTCGTTGCACTGTCATTTAAAATTAAAATTAAATTTGGTAAATCCTTTATGAATTTACCCGCTTTAAAAGTTTTGAGCGCAAGAAGTATTTCCCAAGAAGTTTCATGGCCAAACTCATACTTAATCCCAATCCCAATACGTCACTGTCATCGCATCAGCTCAATTTCTCAGTCCTTGAGCCTCGAGCAAAAAAGGGAAAGGTTAATTAAACTGACAAAAACTGAAATGATTACAATTTCCGCTTTCCCAGCCCTCCTCCGCATCTAATATTCGAGCTAAAATTATGTAATCAACGAAGGTAAATGTTCCTCCGTTCCACTACTTCAGAGGGAAAGTCGGTGGAGGCAACTTGGCCAAGTTCCAAAGAAAAATTGACGTCCCTTCACATACTCATCATATGATATACTATGTGTACATAAGGGATACCTGCAAGGAACTCAATTTGCTTCCGTCAGACCAGGATGAAGAATTAGGTTAGGACAGCCTAATCATGGACCGAAGCTCCCTCGTCATCATCACAAAAATGTGTCTACGGATTTAGATCCACGGTCAAATTGACCGAAGTTTGTCGAATGAAATTGCTATCAACTACTGTTTGCCCTATGATTATATTATCTGCGCTTTCAATATTGCAATCTTTGTAGAGTTATGCATTATAGAATTCAAATATTGGCATATTGGCATAACTTCCAGCGTTATTGAAATAGCCTTCAATTAACACTAGGTTAAAATGACCGAGTTCCGAACACCCACCGGGATTCACCATGGGTGGCCTGGTTTCATAAATAAACCTTAACTTGAGAAGAACATCCTTTCCCAAGTTTTAATAGCCTGTATCTTCTTTTGAGAGTGTCATGTCAAAAAAAGACGGGAATTTTCCAGCATTTTACCAATATGAGCCAAAGTATAAAAAAAGAGTGAAAAGAGGAGAAAGTTTTGGGTACAAAAACAAATTTCCGTATACTCCTCTCCTGTCAATTCTGGCTTAGGGGTCTGGTAGGTATTATAATTTATTTATTCATGAGATTCATGATCCTGTGGCATATGTTATACTATGTACCTTACAAAAGTTTTTCGTCTCTTCTTTACATAATTTATTTTATTCAATCTAAAGTTGATTATCTATCTCCCGAGTTTCTTGGATCTGGAGAAAGTTTAGACCTACGGATGTGCGTTCTACATACAATTTCTTACTTTTATCGACGGTGGCGTCAAGCAACCAGCAAGCTTTCAATGCAAATGCCCGTGCACTAATGAGACTACCTGTTCGGGTAGATAAGTTTGGTTAGGGTCTCTCGACCATAAAGTTTAACATCAAAGTAAGGCTGTTCCTAAAGTTATTATGAATCCATATTGCTTTGATATTTCCCCAAAAATATTGTCCACTTTTGATAAACGCCGCCGTATGCTTTCACCACGACAAAAGCAGACACGAATAGAGCAATTCTGTACTTCCAAAATGCACTGACATGCCATTGAGGTTTGACGTTAGAGGTCCACTCCATTCCGAGTCCTGATATTTCTTTGGGAATACTTTCAACTTTTTGTACCTAACATACAACTATTTATTATTAGAAGCAACGCCCAAGTCCGAGAATTGAGTTTTCCAACGTCAAAGTTTTTTGAGAGAAGCACAATGTACGGGTGACTGATTTCAACCCTTTTTTGGAGTGTGTAGATATATGTACGTGTGGTACACGGTTGGTGGTTATACACAGTGAAAATACAGACCAGGGAAAGTCAAGCACGGTGAAAGTACAGAGGGTCGTTTCTGTCTCAAACATTTCGGCCTGGAGACAATTCCACCTAGCAAAAACCCAGTACATTATTAGGGAAGAAGTAGCTTAGGCTCGTTAATTAAGTCGCCCCAAACTTTGAATTGATCAGTCAATTTAATATGTGATTTTGAATACCTACAGTACTTACTTTTAGTTCAAGTTTAGACTGTCAGCATTACGTCTTGAGCCAAATGTCATAAGTCGAAATATCGTAAAATTATCAGAAATACACACCCAAGACCGAAACAGCTCAAACCTCAAACAAACAGAAGAGGTTCAAGGCAGGGCTGTGAACAAGGCTCTTCCTCATCCAATTTTTCTCTCACAGAGCTTTTCTCCGAGTCACTTCAAGTTGTACTCTCACTTCTCTTCTGCTCACTGGACTCTCCAAAGAAAAGTTAGTAAGCAATATAAAGTGAATCGGATTTAATCAATGTGCTGACTTTCACTGGACTGGGCTACTACGCTGAGGGTGGGGCAGTCACTGTACACGATTTCCTGTACAGGAGCTGCAGTCGACGCCATATAAATACGACCATTACATCGAATTTGTTCGGAGAGATTTTGTAGCGTTTCAATTTCCGAGATTTGTGAGTAATTCGATGGAATTTTCAATTCTCAATCCTTTTAGTTTTAGCAGTGTTTATTGGATCTATGTATTTAGTTTACTTTGTGGGACCGGAGTCAAAAGCGTGAAACATTTAACATGCAATACCTGAGCATGATTAACTAAAATTTAGTTTTCTACTTTCATTATTACTACGACGAAAATAATTACCGAACGGTGGATATTACTACTTCGGTGTAAGCATTCTTCAGAATTAACCAAATCTAGAAATTCATTCGTTTGACGCTACAAATATTTTATCAAAGTCTGAAGTATATTCTAAGTTGAATTTATGGAAATGCAAAATCTGCGGATTTGCACTCAGGAATTACCTAACCAAGCGCCAGCCTAATGCCTGAACGCATAATCCAGAATTCCACGTGTAAATTATGAAAAAATTCAATTATGTTGTTTGCCCATAAGAAATAGAATGACAATTCCAATTTCATAAATCAGTGAGTATTTTAGTGCTTCAGTGAAACGAAAAATCATCTACTCCGCCCAGGCAGCAGAGCATTCATCCCAGTAGTAAATTACTGAAGCAGGGAAGCTCCGGTGCCTGATCTACTCCGAAATGATAAAAGAAAAGAGAAAATAAAAGTCAGAAAGTATTTTATGCACGTGAGAGAGTATGAGTTTCAATCTGCTGATGCTGTTATGGGCTAAGGAAAAAAGCTCAGAGCATCCCAAACCTCCATTCAAAACATCAACTCATCTCCTTAAGGTACATCTCAATGCGCCAATAATATTTGAATTTAGTAGTGCTAAAACTATGATAGCTTTAAAAATACTAAGAGTGTGCGGTGCAAATCAGCTAAATAAGAGTTACAAAGCCAAACTTAACAGGTGCCTTCCATAAGCTCGCCGTTTACCATCGGTCCATATTTTCTCGATTTCTTAGCATTAAAAAATTCAAATATTCTTGGCGGGTTGAGATGCACCTTAAGAATGTAGCTAGCACTTCTACGTAGGTAAAACGGGTCTCTACGTATTTTACCTTACAACCTAAACCACTCACAGAAACTGCATGGACTGAACAAGAAGACGGGCCTGGAAGTCAGTTTGAGTAGAATGTAGTATGGGTTAGTTTAAAAAAGTTGCTGATGTTGGAGAGGCATAAAGATCACCTCATGAATTTTTGAGATGAGATAGGTAGTCCCCTGCTACAAGTTTCCCAGGACCAAAGGCTCCAGGTTCTAGATTATGAGAAGAGATGAGATCGGATCGAGGGAACTGGGAGAAAGTGAAAACGCTCCTTCTGTTTTCAGAGAAACTCTAAAACGACCCATACTTTGACTTTCTGAAACTCGACAGAAGTACATGTAAAATTAGAAGCTCTGCTCTGAGTTATGCATTGAAAGGTGTAACTATTTATGTAATTTGAATATATTTTCGTTTGTGTTTTAGAATATTTCTATCTACAAAACTTTAAGATTTTCTTTTTATCTGCATCTGCAACAATTTGGCTTGGAATGTGTTGACTTTGTATCTCTCAACTTGGGCCAATAATTAATCGTGTCATACTTCTTGCGTGTTTGTAACATTGGCATACCTTTGTGACGTGGTAAATGGTGTTTGCACTGCCCATTGTATATAAAGCAACTAAGGATACGGTACATTACATTTGTATTTTTAGGCTTGATTGGGCTTGATCCAATAAGCGAAAAGTGACAAAGTTTGACTCCGAATAATTTTAAGTAATAACTAAAATTTAAAGTATAACCATATAGATAAAATATTAGATCAACGAGATCAACTTTAGTGCATCGATAACATGTTTGTTCACGTGCATGAAAATTTCGAAGAGTTAGAAAGTTTTTAAAAACTTTTAGCCTAACTTTTGAACATCTTTTGACTTAAACAGATTTCTATCGAATTAAAATGCAAAAAAAAAAAACTAAATTTTAACAACATTTGTCCTAAAAAGAAATGCATAAACCTTCAGCTAAACCATACGATAGTCACTTTCTACATTCTCCAACATTCCACATTCGCATAATTATTGGGTCTCAACCTACAACATTTATGATACAGATTATCTGTTCAGGCAGTACTTGTATTACTGGTCTAATTTTTCCTGTTGAGTATCTGATTGTTTTTATAAGCGTTCAACTGACGGCGGAGGAAATGTTTCAGAATCGGAAATAATTTTAGTTCGGCCCATAATAGATTTTAGTTGTTAGTGATTTTATTTAATTAATTATTTAAGTTTTTAATGTATACTGAGAATATTTTTACTAGCATGCTCTATTAACGCGTTGTCCATCTTGCTCGTTTGTTGCATTTAAAAAAAGTAGTATATTTTATACTTCATTTTATTACAATTAAGATAAACTGGGAATATATGGGTACTCCACTCTGGGCTGTATGTATGTATAGTGTACATAAACGTGTTAGTGTCTAGTGTAGGCTTCTAGTCAGTTCTGAATGCAGAGCAACGGGAGAGCAGCAGAAAGCTTCAGGTCTTACGGAGATTCCTCCAACCTAACGTCCAACTAATCCGGGCCTGCGTTCAACGAATTTCGAGTTTCCCGCCTCACTTCGATTCACAGGTCGGCTCCATTGCGTATTGCGTTTATAAATTCTAGTTGTTCCCAAGGTGGCTACAGTAGTGTGTGTAGTTCGTTACTCAGTCGAAGCCACGACACACAACACTGTAGCCGCCTTGAGTTGTTTCCCTGAGTTGTTCCTATAATTGCACTAGTTATTTAGTTATTGTGGGCGTTCAAATAGCGAAATAATACGTCGTTTTCAAGCGTAAGTTTATACGACGCTATATTTGACATTAGGAGCCTTCGCTGAAAATCTGAATTCTAAAAGCTTCGTTCCGTTTTGTAGAATATTCCAGGAACATGGGGTTGAGGGTGTGTACCGTGGTCGTAGTCCTGATTTTGCAGTTGACGGGTTCCAGCGTCTTTGCTCAAGAATACGAATTTACTAATTTATTCAAAAACCTGTTGGAAGCAGATGAGCTCAAAAATATTCAAAGTAAGGAATAGCTTTTGGTACCTATTCACAAATTACGCGACGACCCACCGGCTTCTTTTCTAATATCAATTTGATATGTCCATGAAATCTCTAGACATGTACTCCGATTTGCCCGTGGAGCTTCGAGAGAAGCTTATGAAAGATCTCCTAGAAAATCCTGGAAAGGTTGGCAATGACATTGTGAATATCCTTGGACCACAAGAACAGAATCTAATTGCGGGATTCGTTGGAAATCTGGGGAAAAGTAAGATATTCTATTTGTAATTTCGGCAAACCTAACCTACTAAGTAACTTATACAGCTGCTACTTATTATGTCGAATTTGTGGATAAACTGAATTTAATTGAATGATTTCCAGCGAATCGCAAAAGAATCAACGAAGCCCTCAAGATTTGGCAAGATTTCATTCGCTCTTCCTTTGGTCAGAACCTGCTGAACCGTGTTCTTCCGCGTCTTCTCAAAGCGGAATCTCTCCCTGACGCCCTTCGCCTTCTCGAAAAAGAAACTGCTTTCCGATTCGACGTGATGTTGTTCCAACTCCAGGACCCGACGGTCCGGAAACGTTTGGTGTCTCAGACCGTGAAGCAGATTGGGAAGTTCTTCAAGGGCATCACGATCCCGAATGACATCAAGGAAGTCCTCACAAAGGCCGAGGAGATACTGAACACAAAGCTGGGTTTGTTGGGCGTGAAGGCCAAGGAGTTCATTGGACTCACCGTCAACTACATTCAAGACACGTTCAAAATCACGCGAGAGTCACTCCTGGACCTCAAGGCAGAGGAAGTGGAGAAGATGGCGAGTGAGGTTCTGAACAACGAAGTCCTTTCTCCGCTCACATACGTCTGGGACGCCTATCAGAAGGCACGAGAGAATGCGCAGTGTGCCCAGTTCATTTTCTGCCAACTTAACCACAACTTTAGTCAAGACAATTTCATCAAAAGAAATGTCATCAAGATTTCCAGCATCGTGTCCGCTTGCCACGCTTCTGCACTCCTCAAGGGGAAAGATGCCTTCTCCGTACTCTATGAAGCCGTGTACAAGGGGGCTGATGGGAGTGACTGCACGGTATGAATCTCAAATGCAAATAGATTATTACGCAAACTAATTTACACGTAATTTACTAAATATTTTACTATTTTTCATATTTCAGATGGGCGTGAACTCATTCTGCCTCGAACTCATGACCACAGCAGCTCACAACCACAACGAATTGTAATCCTAACAACAACTTACAAATGCACTGATTATCACACTCTAATTGTTAAATCCCATACGTATTTATTAAGAGTTACGTTTTCAAATAAATTATTATTAGTTATTATGAAAACCTGAACATGCTTCAAGGCATCGAGCAGTTTAGCGCGTTTCCTATATGCAATAAAGTGCAAATGACCTGTCTAAATTCGAAATCTTGCTGAATAGTAAATAAGTAGATAACTCAATAATAGCATCAATCAGGATTAGGACAGAAAACAAATACGAGAATATTTTTGTTTTTTTAATAACGTTTACTCAGTTACTTTTCCAAAATGCAACAAAGCATCACCTCGATTGCCATGTTCGAAATTCCTCTGCTTGACGTGATACGTGATGTCGTCTAACAACTCCGGGCAGTTTCTTCAAATTCCACCTCTTCTTGATCGTCTTGGAGGCATCCTTGGTCTTTTTCAGTGGCTCAGGGTTAGCTCGAATCCCAGCGTAGGCCTTCTTGTATAATATATAAGACTTTCTTCTATATTTGCTCCTTAAACGCAACCAAACGATATGAATAAATTTCGTTTCAAATTGCAATGTTTCTGATTAGAGTCACTTGTTAGAATTTACTTTTAGGTCAAAAGTTGTTTTTCTTATGCCAGAAACATTTAAAAATTTAGGTCAAAGGTTGTTTTTCTTAGGCCAGAAACATTTAAAAATTTAGGTCAAAAGTTGCTTTCTTAGGCCAGAAACATTTAAAAATTTAGGTAAAAATTTGGTTTTCTTAGGCCATAAACATTTAAAAATTTAGGCCAAATTATTTATCGACTAGCTGGAAGCCCGTCCTACGGACTGGATGACTGCTATCTCTCATTTGCGTGACTTCACTCGTCCCTATCCTCAATCCCGTGTCCCGTAAATTCACATGCCGCTTCCGTTGCGTTTGTCCCATCCCTTTTATTAAACCACATTTCCTTTGGCATTTGCCCGTATTATTCTTCAATCACATAACCCGTGACTTTAACCGTCCAGGGTCTTAATCTCATATCCCCTTGACTTCACCCGTCTTTTTCCTCAAACTCCTGTCCCTTGACTTCATCGGTCTCTTTCCTCAGTCTCCTGTCCCTGGACTACAAACGTCTCTTTCCTCAATCTACTGTCCCTTGGCTTCAAACGTCTCTTTCCTCAATCTCAATCACGGGGTTATTTTAGAGTTCTTCGGTCACTTATGTGTCTGGGGGTCATTTTGGAGGGTTTTCGGTCACTTATTGGTCAGGGGGTCAAAATATTTCGATGAGCAATACTGCGTTGGATTCCCCGAGTCCAAAGCTTTTGATGTATCACACGAATTATTTATTTTTTGGCCATTTCAGTTTTTGGCCACATGGGGGGTAGGGGTTCGAGATATTTGGGCCGTAAATGTTTCATCAACTGCGCGGGACCCAGACGAACAATTTGACGTATCAAATTTTTTTGAACTCCTACCCCCAGTCGAGATATGCGAACTCAAACGGACGGACGAACGAACACTCCGAATTGTATAGTAGATTAGGACAAAACCTTTTAGGTCAAAACTTGTTTTAGGGTTAGGTAGTTTTTCTGTTTTAATTATGCCAGGAAAATATTGATTCAAACGTAACCCAACTTATACGTTGCTGCAGATATAGAGATAACTTTTTAAAACGATATTTCGGTTGACATATTTCTATTCAAAATAAACAAGGCTTTATTTTAACCTCCACATGATTATATATTGGTTTAACACATATGCATTTCGTGAAATTGGTGTGATGGGTGGCCATTTCTATTTATATTTTTATATATGCGAAAACAACCAGCTTTTCATAATCAATACTGAACCCGGTTTTGATTATTCTTGTAAATAGAAAGCGATCCCGTCGTGATCCCAAACGTTCTTCCTATATAAACTTCATATTGTGATGTTTATATCACAATATGAAGTCACGAATCCTGAAGTTACGGGATCGTGTTCGACATGTATCTATTGTCGTTGAATTCCGTGACTTTATTTGAACCCATTCTTGTGAGTTCTGAATTCTGAGGAGAATGGGAATGATAAATGTGCCCTAGCCTTTGAGACTTTGAGACGGAGGGTTTGGTTCCGAGAGCTGCGTAATGAGGACATGGCACCTTATCAGACCGCCTCCCATTTATTCCCAAGGTGAAAAAAAAAAACGAGGGCTCACTTTCTCTGAATGAATGTAATGGATTGCTGGGTTGACGGTTCCGCTGACGGACTTTCTCCTCGCTGAATTGAAACTAGATACATACCCATCTATGTGCCATTACAACGAAAGAAAATCGTGTGATTTAAGAACGTGGCGCTTTTCAGAAGTCAGACACGGAATTAAATCCAATCTCTGACATAAGTTTCCAACTTTTCACTGAAGATGAGTAAAGGGTTGCGAGTTAATTGAACCATTTATCATCTAGAAAGACAAAAGATTACTCAATGAAATTATTTCGACAATATAATAGAAAGTTATAATAATTTTGCTTTGCAGACAGATTTTACTTAGAAATTACAGATATGTGTTTTGGGTTAACGGTTAACTGCAAAAATACTTTATATAGTCTTTTAGCTTCTGCTTTGTTCCTTGCATTTAGACGTTGCTTACAAAGTTCGTATTCGTAGCAGGCCCCATTAGTCACTGCCAAGGGCTGAAAGGTGAGGCTGACCCTAGGAAACATGAGGAGATGAGGTTTGTTAGACCCAGTGGAATTCCTTCCCGGATTTCCCTTCCATTTACGGACTCTAATTCTGCTGAGATTAGATTAGATTAGCTGGGCTCTAGGCAGGTAGGTAGGAAGAAGCTAACAGGAGCTTTCTCCGACTTTCTCTCTCAATTTCCTATCTCTAATAACTTTTATTTTCCTCCGCTGTGGTCATAACTCATCTGCTCACCAGGAAATAATCCAAACTGAAATGTGGGCAATGAGCTCTTTGGAGAGCTCCAAATTAGTAACCAAGAGTTTCAGCCGAATCAGGAAAACCACGGGAGAGAAGGAACCAAATGAAGGCCGGAGATTGATTATACACTCACAATTCATCTAAATTCATAGCTTCAGGCTAACTGAAACTGATTATAATGCACAGTGTAACAGCAAAAGTTTAACTAATTTAGCTTAACGCTATTCATATATTATAAATTTTTGTTTAATAAACTATGGAAATAATTGTTCCAGATGTAATATTCCGATCTATTTTGTTAATATTGAGTTATTTGTGAATCTAACAGTGTTATTTTTTTGAAGCGTCTCCCTAGTATAATCTAAAAGGATAATCTCAAATTTTCTTAAAGCGTTTGACAGATTTACAACAATGTAAGACCTTACAATCGGCAAAAAATAACGTTTTTTTTTTCTCAGAAGAGAATTTGTAGAATCCGACGGGAAATATATAAACGTGCCATGAGAAAATAGAATCTGTCATGAAAAAGAAGACTTGTGCAATAAGTCTGCTTGGTAGTAAATTTGATTTTAGTCAGGTTAGGTTAGGTTAAAACGTTAGCGGACGAGATTTATCCGTTCTACAGGTTAGGTTAGATTTTTGAAATACACAAATGACCAACAATTAACCTAACCTTTGGAATTATGGACCAATTTTACTTATTGCAGCATTCCATTTCCTATTGTAAAAGTCTATTTTTTCATGGCATCGAAAAATGCAACCCTTTTAAAATTAGGTTTCAGTAACAGATTCTTTACAAATTACTTGAGGCAAACTTCTAGCGCAGCTCATGGAAACTCGATTTTTTAAAAATTGGTATACCAAAGTCTGACAACAAGTCAATCTGGAATCAGGCTCCGCGTGTTTAATGTGCATTACTACAACTCAAGTTAGAGCTTGAAATTCCATGGGGGTATTTGAAGACAATTTCTTATTGTGTTAGAAAAGTTTTACACAATATTTTTTTAATTCTAAAGCCCTTCATTTCCAGAATCGCTTTTTGGCGAAAATCCGTATACCTTCTCGAATGCTTTTATTTTCGTGTAAAAGAGGTTGAATTATTCCGACCACTGGTGCTCTAAGCAACGTGGTACTAAACCTGCTTTCGTATTTCTGTTTAAAATTAATAAATATTATCCATTGGCTTCTTGAAATTTCTGAACCTGCTAACTGATTTTTCGACTGATTTAATCAAAAATATTTTATAGCAAGTGCTGAAATAATTACAATGGAATCCCACTCTGTCTTCCTCGAACAAGTCCGCAATTCTACTTACGTGTAATATCATTGGTACCAACAGACTAACCAACTGGCAGACAAAATGTGTAAGTAAACAGTATTCAATTCTACATCCCGATATCCAATACATGGAATCGTAACAAAGTTCCCGTTTCAATTGCAGTCACTCCCAGGAATTCTGGAGAAATTGGTGACGGTGCTTCGACCGGTCAGATTCATGGACTTAGCAAAGAAAGAAATTATTATAGAATGCGGAAGCTCACCAATGCAGTTCGAGTTCCTGCTCTTAAACAGCCTAAACCTGTTAAAGATCAAGTTTTTGTGCCGATTCATCCGGAAGCATCCGTTCGAACACCAGCCATCATCCACAAACCTATTTTCAAGCCTAATATTCCAGCGGTTGAATGTGCTATTTGCTATGGTCCGGTCAAAGAGGTATATGTATGGTATTTATTGGGACAGGGTCGCTAATAAGTTTAGTGTTAATAAATCCATATATGGATTTAGCTGTTACGCGTTTAATATTCGTATCTGATCGATTTCCAACGTTTTAGGCTACAGTACCCAAATGCGGCCACCTGTACTGTCATCAATGTATCAAAAAATGGTCCAAGATCCGTTCCTGGTGCCCAATGTGCCAAGGCGATGTAGAACCTTTGATTCGAATCTATTCCATCGACGAGCAAATTGATAAATACTACCTTAACGACCTGAGTCAAGAAGAACGCCGGGAATTCGATGAGGCGGCTGTCCGACGGAAGACGGAGCAGAGAATCAATGCTCTTCGAGAAAAGCGAATTTGGAATCGAATGCTGCGAAAGTACTACAACATGATATACTACTTTCAATCCAAAGGATTCATCCATGGAATTCGGCGGCAGGGTACGCGTGGCTGGCGTTCCATGAAACGCATCAAGTTGTTCTCGAAGCAAATGTTCATTGGCATCCTGATTGGCTTCACCCTGTGCTCCATTGTCTTTTCGTGCTTCGGATCTTACACTTTCAATCCATGGCATTTCCTAAAATACATGTGGGAGGCGGTTAAGAATTATTCCGGGAACTGGGTGCCTGGAGAAAACACGAGTGGGCTCCCGTCACCGGAAATGCCCCCAGACCTAGTTGTATGTGATCTCAATGACATGTCCTGTCCTGCGGAGAAGGTTGAAACTTCGATGCCGTGTGGTACGGGGAAATGCACTTCACGATTCCCTGTATACCCCGAGGGACGAAATTTTTTTGCTCTATTCAACTTCAAAGATTGGTTCGTTCGTAAACTTTTCCGATAATTGGCCTTCAAGGAAGATACGGGACAAACAACAAGCATGCCATGGAATAAGCAAGGACACCGGTACAATATACTACTGTCAGAAACATTATAATATTTGCATCAATAGACTTATCTGAAGTAATTTGTATTTATGTAATATGTAGTCAATATAACAATGTCATTCATACGATGGTCTTAAGAACGAATAAATTCAATGATCATTTGTGCACCATTCTGAATTTTTATATGTTCGTAGCTAAAACATTTCATTTTTAAGGAAGATTTTTCATTTCGTAAACAATGTGACGTGCAATAAACAATGTGCAATTTCGTACAATAATGTACTGAATTAAAAATGCCTAAATTGAAAACAATGAAAACCGGCAAAAGTAAGTGAAAAATTAACATTTGCTTTGCTATATCTATCTACCATATCCATAAGTACCACCCAAGGTAAATCGACGGAACATTTAAAGGAAGTATTATCTCATAGAACTGTAAACTTATCGAAATCTTATGCAAAACTCGATGTAATGGTATCTTCCACCCGCGTTGTATTAAATAAACTACGTCTCGTATGTGCATTCTCGAACCGTTAACATCGAAGCAAACTCTACAGAACTAAATGCTTTGTTTCTAGTTTAATTGGCGCAGAAGAACAAAAACTTAAATTTAAAACGATTACTTTAAATTTCATGCCAAATACGTAGGGTCTGCTTAAATTACTGCGAGCGGAGCAATTTTTGTTTGTCAAAGTTCAAATTGATTTATTTATTATAATTCAAGTTTCCATTAAGATTAGTGTGCATTTTGTTAGTAACAAATCTACGAAAATTTAAGGATATTATACTACTGACACGCATTCACAAACTGTCTAATGTGAGCATTGTTTGAAAGACTGAATTTTTTTTTGTAATTTAGTATTTATTTGCATAACGGTAACAATTATTGAGAACTGAAACAATGCTGTTTTGAATGAGTTTTCTAGTCCGAATCCGAATCGGAATAATATCCATCCGGAAGCTGATATTCCGACTTTTTTCCACAAGTGTCACACTTACGACGATCAGCTCGGAAATAGTGAGCATTGACACATTTAGCATACCCAAGTTTCCAGGCGTTGTCATCAGTCATACCCATGTACAATCCATTGTTGATTCCATGCACAGGGGTACCAGGTGGCGATTGTTTTGGTGGTGGAATTGCAGAGCCATTGGTATTACCGTAAGCCATTTTAGAGGAGCAGGGTTTGTTGTTGTCGATACCATTCTGGAGGCCATGGAGGCCATTTTCATTTCTTACTGGTTGTTGTATTACCGTTACCTTCTTTGTTGGGAACTGTGTTGAAGCAAATCGGCCATTTCTGTACTTTTGTGTTGAGGAAATTTTTGGGATGACCAACCTCAAGGTTTTGTAAGCTCCCATTTCCGGTTGGGCTGGTGGAAATGCAGAATTCTTGATAGGATCCTGTTTGCCCTTCAAGATTTCGGCATTGTTTTTGATAAAAATCGGATCCAATACAGTTGTTGCAGAGAATCTTTCCGTTTCAGATTTCTATGATTTCCAACAACAAATAAGAAATATGATATACATTTAACATCCACTGGGTTTAGCGCAGAAATGTTTTTAATAGTAAGGTACTTACGCAAACACTGTCAGAATCCGAGGTGACCCCGGGGTACTTGTCCAAGCATAATTGACAGATACAGCTATTGCTGTTACATGGTTCCAGACACGGATGCCCGCAGTCCAGTGCTTTCCCACACAATTCCAAGCATGGTAGACCGATCTTGGAATAATCCGAACACATTCCAGTCACCTATTTTATGGTTAGGTATACAAAATAATTCATAAAAGTTACCTTAATTTTGGAAAATTCATTGTTTTTAATGGAAACTCATGGCTTATCATCACCAATGATTTCTCTGAAAGATTCCAAGCTTTTTGTTGACAGCGTATCATAAATCATAAGCATAAAAAAATTTACCTTATGGCCACATCCAGGGTCGAGGGTCCATTTCCGGTTGCAGACGCAGACATGGTTTGACCCAGCTCTTTCAGAGCATCGATGAGAGCAGGGTAGCTTCTTTCCGCAGACCCTTCCAGATCCGTGTTGGGGCACTTGTAGAGGCATATTTCTAACCGTAGTCACAAATTAGGGCTAAACTTTTTTCGTTTCAGAAGAAAGCAAGTTGATTTTTCGAACTTAAGAAACACCGAAGACGACAAAGAACTTCTAATGTCCTACCAGAACAAGATCAACGAGCCAAGTCACCTAGAATCTCTTCGAGTTTCTGATTTTTCATTCGACATGTTATGAAATTCTGGTTTATTTCTAAGTTTTGAAACATTTTGTAATATCCAAATTATGTTATCAAACAGTATACATAACAATCTCATAATGGAAAATGGAACTGTGAATATGCTACAAGCCGAGCTGAATTATGACACTGAACAGTATCAGACACGCTTACGGTACACCGTCATACGGTTTGTGCCAACACAATGAATTTCATGCTACATTTCCTGTTATGCATTTTAATCCGCTGAAGTTTATAAGGTGACCGATACATAATTCGGATTAACATTGACACGAATAATTCAAAACAAATTGCGAAACCAAACCTTTGGCGAAAATTAAACCGGTGACCGTTGTACACAGTATTTGCTGTCCTGGCGCGCTATCGACGCGGCGCGAATAGTTAATGACTGTCAATGACACTTGGTACCACCAGTACACATTCTCGGGTATTTCGTTTCGGTTGGATTGACAAAATCCAACCGAAGTGTCCAAGATGACCAAACTTTGTGCTAAAATTATTAAAAATTGGCAAAAAACTAAAGTTCTGTATACTTACGTTTTTATCATCTAAACACTAAGAATCTAACTAACAGTGAGGATTAGACTCAAGTTTCAATTTTGAACTAAGACATAATAAACGCTAAACGTCATTCTAAATATTTTAATTTCTGTAGATTTTTAAATATCAAATTTTTCATAAATTATTGTAGGTTCAAGATTCCTCACCACTTGAGATTTCACTAGCCTAGCCAACAACACATTTTCTCGTTAAAATTTAACCTTGAGTGACCATGAAACTAACATTCAAGAAATATTTGGGCCTGCGAATTCAGGCCAAATAGGCTCGAACCTTGCAACGGGCTACGTTCTAGACGAATTCCAAGGCCCAAGGCCAAATACTATAGAGAACCCATTAAAAAAGGCTCTATATTTTAGTGCGAAGGTGTGAGGTTATCTAGAATTAGCAGAGACTTCCATTCCATCCCATGAAACCGTAGAAAAAAAATCATTAATTAAGCCAGACAGGTCTTAGGAAACTTTTCTCCATTCTGGAGAGATGCAACAGCTCGGTGAGAAAATTTGGAAAAGGCTCACTTTCACGGACATGAGTGCGTATCAGGTAGTTTACTGGGCGAGCCTATAGCGTTTGGTGCTTAAGTGGAGAGCTGGGTCCTTGGCTGCCCCAGAGGTGAAAAACACTCCCTAGTAATAATGACAGTGAACCACTTGACCAGAGAAAGGCCCAGATTTTTTGACTTTTAATATAGCTTGCGATCCTGAGATCACGTACTTTTCTCCAGCCTAAAAACAAGATACGAAAAACTTGAAAATAAAGCTGTATTGCGATCTCAGGGCCACATGGTATGGAAGGACCCGATATTTTTTCCTTCAACCAACCTTCCTCATAGATACATCCAATTATGTGGAACTTGACCGATGGAGCTCCTTAACGATCCTGTTATCGAACTTTCTCTGACTTTCACTCTGGTTTTTCTTGGGAGAAAGCATTTGCTTGCACAAGTCTTAAGAAGAGTAGACAGGCTGGATGGACTGCCTGGGCATTGGGGCTTTTAAATAATGGCAATTTACGAGGCTTGGTTACATGCTCTTTAGCAGACGCTAGACTACGCTAGGTAATGCTTCTGCCACTTAATTTTAATAACGTTTGGGTTCGTGGTCCTCGGATTCGGATAATGTTACCAGGCATTTAGCTGTTGCTTATGTAATTTAGTATGTCGATCGGCAATGTCTATTGTCCATAACAAGACGGTATATGATGGTGATATGATGATGTGAAATATGATTGAAGATTGGAAGGTTTTGGATGGCGAATCTTATGGTTTGCGTACTCGTAATTTGTAATCGATTTGATTTCCGCCGACCCAACCAAAATGTGTAATTCTTTCACGGAGGGACGGTAGGCGAATGATCGTAGTATTCTCGCGTAACGCTAGATTTATTATTATTTGATTTGCATCAATTTTTCATAATTTTGATATTTGATCAACACCGTCGCAGTCGCAAGCGTATTATAACTTATAACAGAAAGCATAATGTATTACCTAATACCAATTAATGAATTCAAAATATTTGGCTATTGCTAGCAGAGCAATCGAGCGCTTGAGATTTCAGAAGCTGACTAGTGTCTTCCATGGCTTCTACTGTTTTCCAATTCCAGAATCTATTATAACCACTGCAGATCTTGAAATTAAGCCGATGTGTGAATCCAAAGAGATCATTGTGAAAACTGGTTGTTTCTTCAGAATATTGACTCCGAATAAATATACATAATCTGTTCAGTAAAAGGAAATATATCACACCTAGATTAAATCAGATATCTAACTCAGATGCAATAGAGTTTACAGCAAATATAAATCAATTACAACTCATTACATTAAAGCACTATGGAAGTTCCCAGCGGCTTCAATTAAGAAATTCCAAAAGGCATGGTGTAAATGGTTCGGGGCCTTATTCAACCGCGGCATCGTCCGAGAACTAAATAAGCGAAAGTGAAATAATCTGGCTAAATATGAAATTGACCAATCAAATTAATGACAACTCAGACAAATTACATTATGAACAGAACACTTCAATCATGATGCGTTTATTGAGATACAATCACATTGTGAAGAGCTAAATACTTAAATTCAGTCAAAATATTCAAACTAATTAAAATTTAAAATCACTAAATGCAACGTGGAAGTGCTGAGTACAGAATATGTACAATTGCTTGCAGCTCTTTCTAACAATTACGGTAAATGGTAAATCACAACTCACAACCATGAATTATACATTGGCAAATTAGCAGACGAAATGCTTTACATATGGTTTTGATATAGTAATCTAATCTATAATGTAACTACATGAGCCGTCACAGGTAATTGGGAATTTACAAGATCAATTACCCTGACAAATTGGAGCGACACACTATTTTTGACTTTTTGACAAGCTACGTGGACACGCATAGAAAATGCGTTTTATAGCACCGTATTTTAATACATCCGTAATGGCTAGAACATTTATGCACGTCCACGAAACCATGATGCGTGCTACAATGTTGACTGAACATCCGTAGACCACCCCTAAACTAACATTTATCACTATCACAATTTTCAGTTTACACGCTACTAGACTAGCCACAGCATTTGCATACGGCTTAATATTAAGACTTCCCAGAAAATCAGTAGTTTTAACCTAGAAAATAAGGACATTACTTTATAATGCTCTGCTGAATTCATGGTATAAAACATCGCATTTCTTGGAGACATTTAATTATAGGCCGCAACATGCGAACGCTAAATTGTACGGTTTACGACAGTTACGTAAAATATAGCTTAACAAATAGTCAGGTGAGCAATGAAAAACACACCGGAAACGGAGGGTTGATATTGATAAGCAAAAGGACGTTATATGTAATACATCAATCTTGATTTTGACTTTATACTTGCGTTTCATAAGGAATACGGAATACGAAACAAAATCTAGTTGTACGACCTGCGAACTTGTGATAGGCGTTTCGAATAATACTAAACCACTTTTCGTGAGCAGATTGATATTTGTACAGGGCTATATAATACTAGGCTCGATGTCGATGTCAATATGGGAGTAGAGTGGAGGTGGAGAAGAGTCGATTTCATTGAATTTTGTCGGTGTACTCCGGCTGAGCCTTGACGAGACCAAACCCGTAAAACTTTAGTTGAATTTGGGTTTTGGGGCGGACGAAGTGGCCCCTTGCATGTATTCCGAATAGAATGTGAAGATAACTGGCGTAACCCCCGAGAATATGCCACCTTTTGATAGAGTAAATAACAAAGAGAGAATAGTTTATTGATCTGAGAACCAAGAAACAGCCAGGAAAGTTAGATGTAATATTCTGATAACTGTCTGCATACCAAGCATGAAGTTGTGTCCATGGTCTGAGCCCCGTTGGTAATACTCGCCTCACATCCCTAAATAATAGTAATATTTTATGAAATACGCACATGACATGAATAATAAACTAGCCGATAATGGTGAAGTCTATGTCTATGTTCGTATGCGTTCATGTAGCAATATTTGCATATGAAAGGATGCAAACTTTTTTCCTTCTTCCCTGTTATTATCGTTTAGTAGTTTTGACTATGCTTTCGACTATTCTCTTACCGACGGGGGAAAATGTAGCGTTTGCGTGTGCGATCTATGAAATATTGCAGGATGCAATACTAGAAATAACTTGAATTGGGTTAGGTTAGGTTAAGCGCTGAAAGTGGGTATTTCAATAAACTTAACGTACAGCAGAGACGGATGTCTAAGAATCTCGAAGCTATTATTCTTCCACTCACGGTCCATGCTATTAGCATTACGTGTGAGTGGAAGGATATAGGTTTTTCGAGATTCTGAGCCATGAGTCATCCGTCTCTACAATAAGTACCGGTATACAACAGAGTGTGATCCAACCCCATAGATCGCACACGCAACGCAGCCGTATCAAATTGAAATACCAAAGAAATCGATAATAGTAATAATGTATTGATTTCTTACGTGATCATGGAGCAGAGCTGATTATCAATATTCCAAATTCCAAACCCGAATGTGTACATGAAGAAACCCGTTGAGAGGAGTTTAGTACAAGTTCGACATTGATTTTGATTCACGAGCTGGAGATCAAGTCCCAAAACAACGAGCACAAGTACGGCATACATTGACTAAAAATTAAAATTAGCTAATTTAAATTAACCAGGAACTTTGAGCAAATTCTGAATTTGGTTAACTGATTGACGTACATGATGAATAAGCGGATTTTTGAAGATCAGATAAACAGAGGTAAAGGTGAAGCAATACACGAAGCAGAGAATGATGATGGTCCAATTGATAGGTCTCTTTGCGGATTTCCGGATTTCCCATAATTGATAAATTAGAATAGAATTTCCCCAGACCATGGGTATTTCATCAGCCAGTTGCATTGGCCAGAGGAGTGTCATGTGGAATGCCCATGACCCGCATCCAACCACTGAAACAACGAAAATGGTGGTCAACTGCCGGCGAAGCATTATTTATGCATAGAATAAATATTAGCTGACGGTTAGGTTATCCGACAATTCCTAACCGCAGTAATACTTTCCCACGTTAAACACTCGTAATTCTATATTCGAACAAGTGTGTCGCTACGCTCCACCTGCGCCTTACGGCCCTTCTCTGTACACAGAGTACAATCCGTGGTTTTGCAATATTTCACATTAATTCACATTTAAAATTATACTTTTTAAAATTCAAAATACAATTTTTAGATAGGAATACCATTTTTTAGCTAAAAACACCAGTTTTTTACCATTTTTTGACCTCAACTAATTATGGTAATTTTAAGCGGGCGGATATTTATTTGACCCACTTCCTGACCTCCAA
>JAQFYT010000394.1:0-26282 GCA_034694925.1 Ceratophysella denticulata
GCACCGTCATCTGTAGACTCTAGATTCACATCCAGACTCGGTTCGCTTATCACTTTTTCACATGCACTATTACTTTCATAACCCCGTGTTGAGTTTGGGTATGTTCAAACCCCAAGTCAAACAACCGGCTTCCCTCTCAACTCTTCCTGCTCCTCCCTTCTCCTCTCTCCGCTGCGGCAGCGGTTGCGCAAACTCGTAGGCATGGCTGGGCCAGAGTTGGGCCAACGTAGGTCAATCGTTCTCAAACCAGAGCATAATTCCCCGACCTCTCCCGAATCTAACCTACTTTGGGCCAGATCATTCCACCAGGCAAACGCCAAGCCAGACCTCACCCAGAGGACCCAGACTTTTCCCAGCTCAGGGCCAGATTTTAAACCAGATTTTGGCGGATTGGGAACTCACACGGCTTTACACTAAGTCAATTAGTGTAGGTTAATCCATAGGAATATAAGGATTAGGGATAGGGCTGTCGTGTATTGAAAGATGAACGCTCATAATCAATGTTCTAGCGCAAATTCATATGCCTTGTACCAAATGGTAATGGTTTAGTACTTTAAATTATGGAATTAACCAGCAGCTACCTACGATATCTCCAATTCCACTCGGTTATTGAGCAATAAATGTAAGAAATTGTTTGGCGTGGAGTTACTCATTTCACATTATGCATTTGGTCGGAAGACGTGGATTGGAGTCATTTGAGATGTGTAAAATAACGCAACCTTCTTCAACTCAACTGATATGATTCTGCCAAATACAAGCTTCCAGAGCTCATCTGATGTCTCTGAATATTGAAATTCGTTACAGATTTGATTCAATTCACTGTAATACAAGGAATCTTTCCGGCGGTGCTGCTGACCGGCATAATCTCACAATTGCAATCAATTAGCACCGTGTTTTAATTAATATATTAAAATAATGTCCCGGATTTCCGAGATTTCCAAGGTTTTAGTCGCAAATCGTGGTGAAATTGCTTGTCGAGTTTTTAAAACATGCAAGAAATTAGGTAAATAAGATTTACATTGCGTTTTGTTTCATATTTTGGATGCATTTAAGTCTTTTCGTTTGTTATTTTGACTTAATTTGTCTGTGTACAGGAATCCGAACGGTGGGCGTGTATTCGGAGCCAGACTCCAATTCTCAGCATGTACACCAGGCTGATGAGGCTTATTTAATTGGACCAGCAGCTTCAACTAAATCATATTTAAATCAAAATAAAATATTTGAGGTTAGTCGAGTCAACCGTGGATTAATACCCACAACCACGAAATCTGTTCGATATATTAATACAATAAATACATTTCAGGTGGCAAAACGAGCCGGCGCCCAAGCTATTCATCCTGGTTATGGATTTCTGTCAGAAAATTACGAATTTGCTAAGAAATGTGCTGAGAATAACCTTATTTTTATTGGGCCTCCACCACAAGCAATTTTTGATATGGGAATTAAAAACAAGTCAAAAGAGCTTATGACCCTGGCTGGAGTACCAGTCGTTCCGGGTTATCATGGACAACAGGCTTCGAACGATGTTCATGCTCTGAAGAAGGAAGCTCTCAAGTGTGTACTACTTGTACAGATGATATAAGCATAAATTTTGCATTATTGTGCCCAATTTCAATGTAATTTATAATATTGTTAATTCTTCAGGCTCGGATTTCCGTTGATGATCAAAGCCGTGAAGGGCGGCGGTGGCAAGGGCATGAGAATTGCACGAAATGCTGAAGAATTTCTGAGTCAGGCCGAATCATGTCAATCAGAGGCTGAAAAGGCATTTGGCGATGGTGCACTCCTAATTGAAAGGTATGGAAGCAATTAAACGCTAATTGAATCAAACGCACATGGTTTTTACCTTGAGTATTATTTGCATCCTCAGGTACATCGAAGCACCACGACACGTCGAAGTCCAAGTTTTCGGTGATTCTCACGGAAACTGCGTTTATTTATGGGAACGAGACTGTTCCGTCCAACGCCGACATCAAAAAGTAATTGAGGAAGCACCTGCTCTCGGCCTTACTGCTGAAACCCGGAAGAAAATCGGAACCGCGGCTGTGAATGCGGCTAAAGCTGTGAAATACACTGGGTCGGGTACAGTGGAATTCATTGTCGAGAATCAGGATTTTTATTTCATGGAAATGAATACGAGACTCCAGGTAGAGCACCCGGTCACAGAAGCCATTACCGGCTTGGACTTGGTACAATGGCAACTTCTCGTGGCAATGGGACATGAGCTTCCAATTAAGAATCAAGATGAAATTCCAGGTAAATGAAGCCGAATCTTTCATGTACATATTTGATAATTTTGGTAGAAATAATGTAGCATTAATCTCAGACATTAGTTAAAGCACCTGTATTATGCAAATGCATAGGTATACAATCTCGGAAGATTTTAATGAGTTGAATTTTATGTTCATAAACGCCACTAAATACATCTGGTACTTCAGCATAATATTAGAAATATTTTTAAATCAGATATCATCAATTCATCGTTTATTCAAGTGTCAACGCAGTTCAGATACATGGATATATATCGGAAAAGACTAATTTTAAGTAGTAGGAAGTACCATTAAAATACACAAGTCTTATTTCATATGCTTGACAGAGTCTGAAAATAAGTCAAAAATGGTTAACTATCATATATAGGTGTCTTGACTTATTTGGTAAAATATTTACTGATTTCTGTGTATTTGATTGTGCAACTGGCTTATAATTAAAAGCTAAAATGCCTCGTTTACAGGTCCATTTGGTCATGCCATGGAAATGCGTGTGTATGCCGAAGATACTGCTGCCGGATTTGTACCCGCACCCGGTCTAGTCCATGCTCTCAAAACACCGTCCATTGACTGCCGTGTCGAATCTGCAATTATTGAAGGCAAGCATTAAGTTATACCAAGATCAACCGCTCGATGTACCCATACTTGACTTTTTATGTATCTACACAGGTGACGAAGTGAGCGTGCACTATGACCCAATGATTGCTAAACTCGTGGTCTGGGGCGATGACCGAGCTGAGGCCATTCGTAAAGCTGACCTTGCCCTTAGCCAGTTCAATGTTGGCGGAGTTGAGACCAACATTGACTTCATGCGACGAATTCTTCAATCCAACGCCTTCCGTACTTCCTTGGTCACCACAAGCTTCATTGAAGAAAACAGAGCGGAATTGCTCACGGAAAAAGAATTAACCCCGTACCAATTGGCCATTGCCACCCTGGCCCTGTCTGCTATCCAGGACTACTCCAAGAGTGAGACGCTCGTGAAGCGATATCGAATGAATTCAGAGCAGCAGTCGAAATTCACGCTGAAAGACGGAGACAAGAAACATGACATTAGTGTTCACACTGTGGGTGGATCAGGATTTTCTGTAGGAAATATTGCCAATTGTCATGTAATGCGAATTCTGAAGACTGGAAACACTTATAGAATGGAACTCCAAATTGAGGACAAGTTGGAGATCGTCACGGCCTCGCTACATGAAAATACGTTGACTCTTTTCACGTCCGTAAGTTATAAAGGCTTTGGCTTTTGAACTATGCCAATATTTCGAGTGCTAATTCGATCACCGGTCACCAAAACCTATTTTCGTGTTTATATTTCGTTATTGTTAAGTGACTCCTATATGTAACTCAGCGTCTTTCGTGTCTATTAGGAATCGTCGTTCAAAGTGGAAGTACCCACGCTAGGGCCCTTGGATCGAAGCAGCGGTGAAGAATCGGGTGAAGCAAGGTCTGGAAAAATTATCTCACCCATGCCTGGTACTTTGGAGAAAATTTCGGTTTCGGAGGGTGACGTAGTCAAAAAGGGACAGCAGCTTGGAACACTTGTGGCAATGAAGATGGAGGTACAAAATTACAACCTTAGTATTTTCCGATAGTTCCACCCTTCAAATGTTAAAGATATGCGATCAGCATGCTGCGCTGCTTAATTGAACAATAATTGTAATAATTATCTATTTAACGCCATACAGTTGCCGATACAGCTACAAAAGTACCCCGATTGGTATTCGGGGTACGTTTATTAAACACCATTAATCGAATTATCCTAATTTCAGCACGTCCTCCGTTCACCTTGTGATGGAACCGTGACCAAGGTCTATCAAGAAGTTGGGAAGACGGTAGCGAAAGGAAGTAACTTATTCACAGTCAAAAGTGAAACCGTTTCAAATTAGAATTAAGAAGTGCACGACCCTATTAAGTCAGCATTAATGAAATTTTACGGCTTAGTCGACCAAGTTACAAATTCAAGTACAAGACGTGTAATCTCTCCGAATGAATTACAATTATTTAAAAAATGCGAAATGCACTATATAAATCTACAAACATGCTGCTCTCGCTAAACTAATAATTTTTAGATATTTGGTGATAGTATAGTTAAAAAAATTCTAACTTTGCTAATTGCATGAGCGAAGTCTATATTTTGGTCTACTAGAAAAATATATATGTATCTGAAATCTGAATATATGTATTAGGTGTCCTGTCAATAGAATAAAAGATATTTGACAGTTTAAAACTTACTGACGCCATTAATGGCCGTTGTAAAAAGCATTATTCATCAATAATATGTAGAACTTAAAACAAAGTATTATATAGGTATATAGGTATATAGCGGGCTATAAACCCCCCATTTATTTTTTATTTAAAACAAAGTATTCAAACCAAACCAGATAGTATAGCTGCCAGGTCTGCAAATCTTTGAGTACCTGTACCTACACATTCAGCAAGCACTCCGTGATGACTTACGACTTTTCTAACCTATCCATACAGATACATGAATATGATTTTCGTTTAAGGTTAGGTTATGAAATACGTTTGCTCACCCGGGTCGCATACTATATCGATACCATATAATATTGTACAGTATTACATAACAGTCTGCCTTACGGCACCTTGAGACCAGAAGCTAACATACGCAGCTATGTAAAAGACAGACTTAGGTAGACATTCCCTGACTTTGAAATTGCATTTCTGTGAAAATTGATTTTTATAAGGTTTTTTTATATGCTTCCATGTGCTGTTATTTGAACCATAATACAAAATACCTATATGATTATTTTGTCCCATTGTTCCATGTCAAACTCATTAGCGGTCTGGTAGTATCTATATCTGGAAATAACACGGAGGGAACCAAAATAGCTCGTAGCTTTGGCACCTGACAGCTGGCTTGATTATGGAGGGGAGTGAAGCCGCGAGTGTTCTCTCGGGTTTATAAGCATTGTAGAATTTTCCATCGGCTTAGGTTGTGACGGCTTCGTAAGGCTCCGTATATTTCGATCTAGGAGAATATAATCCGCTTTCTCCAGGCCTTTATACCAATCCCATGGCCTGCCTGGATTTCGTGTTCCAGTGAGACGCGGATCGTTTCAACTTTCACTTTCCCGACCATATTGTGAATTGTGACTGTGACTCCGAATTGGAATAATTTTACCTGAAATTGACTCAGCTTTCCCTATTCTCTCTCGTTTCCAAAAGCTACTGCAGTAGGTGTTATTGACAAGTTATTTTTAAAGTTTTAAAATTTTGAAAATTTAAAATAACAATAAAATAACTTTGGTTCGAACTGGAAGCCCTTCTAGCTCTCGAGCGTGGGATGTTGGGAGAGTTTGGGGACGACTACGTTCTGGATGAGGACAAGCTGTAATCGAATTTCATATTCCCTTTTGTCCATCTATTTGTCGGATTTATTTAATCAACAAATACACAACAGTGCTGGATTTCACAAAGAATTTTTGGACGTATCAGTTTGCGGATTTTATTCACTGTACATTTTTATGTAAGTCTTTGAGTTGAGGCTTTCACTGGTTACTTTCTCCAACCGCAACTTTCTCCGGTACATTTCGACTGCCGTGCCTTATTGAAGAAAATTGTGTAAACTGGAGCTGGGCATGATGAGCAGTGCTACAGACTACTTATATAGACATTCTGCGCTCCCAGACTGCGAGCACCAATACTGGAATCCAATGCTGGAAGATCGCATGTAATTATGTTTTACTTTTGTTTGTTTTATGATTTATTTAATTTCGTATACGCTTTTGTCATTGTCAATTATAATATTATTTTCCGGATTGTTTAAATATCAGATTCATGGTGAATCTAAGCCCCAGGCATAAATTAGAACGCAATATTAGTACATATGGTGCATCGTTCATATCTCATATCTGTAGTTCATGTGAATACTTTCCCATTGTATAAGCGAAGAAACATAACGCACAAAGCCTAGCTGTGACAAAACATTGCAGAAATAGAAACATGTTTTTTGCATGGTCGGCTTTACGGTTAGAATAGGTCAAACCTAATCTAAAATAAGCTTAGTTTTGTGCGCTATACATCGGTACTTTTAACTACAAATTCATATTTAACGAGGTACCTACCGGGTGGTACAGCAAATGAGAAACATGACGTATCGTTTGCGAGCTGATTTTCCGGACAGTTTAACGTATCTAACTAAAGAGGCTTACTGGAGATCTAGTTATATTAATGTTTTGCTGAAATTATGAACGGGCGCTATTTTGGTTCAAGTTCGAGTATTTTCGATTTTGTTTTTGCTTTTTTTGCCTAATCGCGCTGTTAATGCACCTTGTATTGCATATTTTAAGGTTATTTTAAGGTATAGACTATAGCGGTAATAATGGTTATACATGGATACATTTAAGACTAGCTAAATACGTTAGCCTTATAGGCATTGGCTTGGTACAGGGATGTGAGCTTGATAAGCTTCGTCTCGAGCGGAAATGCGGTTTCGAGCCTGGCATCGGGAGATAACCCGTCAAAACCGCAAAAAGATGGAAATAACTGTGAGCTCCTGGAACCTCTTCAACCTAATAACAATGCCTCTTGTTTGCTCGTGACTTTTGATGACAATGGGATTCCAAATTCGGATTCGGGATCCCAATTAGATCCTGTCATAAATTCAGACATGGATTTATTACTCCTGAATGTGAATGAGCAGGATGATGAACGGGATGAGAATGCAATTGAAGCTAATGCAAATCGCATGTTCTATTTTCACCAGGATAACATGTAAATAATATATCCGTTTCCGGTTAGTAGGTACACCTTGGTGTTGGAACTGTAGTTTACTTACCCAGTAGCAATAATTGTATTTTGGTATATTGTGGTAATTCTGGCGGAAAAGCGAGTGTATGTACATAGGTAGGTAGGAAAATACGCTTATTTCATACTGAAGCCGTATGAAAATAAACTAAATCTGGTATTATTGAAATAGTGCGAATAGAAATAATAATTAGATTTGAATCACTAGTAAAATGTAGTAAAATGGAGGTAGTTCGGACCACCCTAAATACTTCTCGTAGTCTAATGAAGCAAAATTCTTTGTTTTCTTATGCCACAAGGGGTCTCAAAGTGACCTCCGGAGCGGTCACCATTATCAAGGATGAGACAACTAACATGATTGGGATCAGCATTGGCGGCGGAGCTCCGAACTGTCCCTGTCTCTATATTGTTCAGGTAATAGGGTCAAAATTTTCAGCTTTTAATTATGTTGGTAACGAAAATGACCTTGCAACCTCTCAAAACTGAAATTACTCCACAAGGAGTATTGTCTACCTCAATTGACGCATGACGCATATTTTCAGATTTTCGATAACACGCCTGCCTCAAAGGAAGGCACGCTTCAGAGCGGAGATGAGCTCACCGGGGTCAATAATGTGTCCGTCAAAGGGAAAACCAAGGTCGAAGTGGCTAAATTGATTCAGAGTGTGAAGGTAATTTTGCATAAAATTTTGCAATACATTATAGAATGGTGGACAGATTGAATTTTGAACTTTGACGGAATTTCAGGGCGAGGTAACGATTCAATACAACAAACTCCATGCAGAAGCATCTCAGGGTAAAAGCCTGGACATAATTCTGAAGAAAGTAAAACATCGATTAGTTGAAAATATGAGTTCCACAACGGCGGACGCCCTAGGACTGTCCCGTGCAATTCTCTGCAATGACAGTCTCATCAAAAAACTTGCGGAGCTACAACGGACCGAAGGAATGTACCGAGGCCTCGTAGAACACACGCAGCGGTTGCTTCGAGCCTATCTGGAGCTTCTACGAATTATCAAGATTTTTGGGGAATGCTTTGCCCAGATTGGAGTACGAGAACCACAGCCTAGAGCTTCCTTAGCTTTCACTCAATTTGCAGACTATCATCGACAAATTGAAAAGCGAGGTGTGGAAATGGTTCGTCAACTTAAACCGGTAAGTCGATTATAGTTTCTAATTTAATAGTCTATTTTTTTTTACAACGGTCTAAATTATTTATGGATTTATGACCAATTCTATTTGTTTACCGAAATACATATTGCTTTCAACGTCTCGTGCAATTGTAAAGTAAACGAAAACCAAGCAATCACAGACGAGAAATATGGTTTTGATGCAATGCTACGTTTGTAGTACATAGTTTTATTACAGTTAGATAATTTGATTTAGAGAAAACTCTACGGCGTATTCAAACACTAATACACTTGCCTAGCCAAGTATTACCTATACATTGTAACAATAGATATTTTAAAGTTCAAATATACATTTTTGTTTTGTTCATAACCTGGTTATTTTTTCAAAAAACCTATGCATAATACTGGTCTCTAATAATATTTCCGAATGTAATATCCAGGTGCTCTCGGACTTGGGAACGTATCTATATAAGGCCATACCCGACACGAAGTTGACCATTGGGAAATATGCCGATGCCAAGTTTGAGTACTTGTCCTTCTGCCTCAAAGTCAAGGAAATGGATGACGAGGAGTTCAATTATGCTTCCGTACAAGAACCGCTTTACCGCGTTGAAACGGGCAATTATGAGTACAGGTAAAAATTCCTTTGATATGTTAGGTTTCAAAAAGCCAGGCGGAGTATATCTTTTTGTCAGTCTGTACGGATAGAAATTATTTCCATGCCCCCTGTCCACTAACTAATTTGGTAATTCTGGACTGAATATCCAACCAGATTGGTGCTACGATGTCGTCAGGAGGCAAGAGCCCGATTTGCCCAGCTCCGCTCAGACGTGCAGGTGAAACTGGAACTTTTGGACAATAAACATGTCCAGGACGTGGCAGCCCAACTCCAGAAATTGTCCAAAGGCTTGGCAGATTTTTACGAGGAAATGAATCGGCTTAGCCTGGAAAATGAAAATCTCTTCCCCGTCGAAGTTGACCTCACGGACATGGCCTTCATCTACGACGGAACCTTTGAGATCCTTCCTCCAGATGAGGATGAGCCCACCTATGCCGATGCAGAGGGCAATGAATGCCCAGACGTGGAAAAACTTTTATTGGATTAATTCTACGATTAGTTTACTACAACTTACATACCTAATTGTATATTAGCTTTAAATGCGAATTCGAATCACATTTTCACTTCTTGGTCAGAAAAAAAAAAAAAACTTCATTGGACGTGGTTGAGGACACATCGACATTTTCTCGTCACATATGCCAGCAAAATGTTCAAGCGATGAAGCATTTATGAAGCGCGTTTTATTTCAAAATCTGCAAAGTATTCAAATTGTTCAAAATTGTATTCAAACCGGTATGTTGATCAGAAGCAAACTATCTGCGCAATGAAAAATTTATGATACGCATATTTTTTAACAACCCTCAAATAGGTAAGTATAACAGAAATTATACAAAAATAAACCCGTTAATTTGGAGGCAAATTGATGCACGATTAAATTTTTTTGGAAGCTCAACTTAAAATAGGGTTATGCAATTGTATCTCATTATCCAAATTCCAAGTCAGGTAAATCGTCAAAGTTCATCTACACCCCCATCTGGGCCCATCTGCTGCATATGTGCTGCATCATAGCTTTCTCGACCCATGATTTCATGATGTGGCCTTTTGAGCCATTCGTAAAACACAAAATAATGTCTTTTAACTATTTACGTGTTATTACCAGTTAACTGGCATACCTAACCATTTCATGAAATCTGGAATGAATAATTTCCGAACAAAGTAACGTGAAATGTATTTAGTTGAAACTATATACTAAATTTGCAAAGTGTCGAGCTTATGATAAAAAGTGCCTGTGACGTAGGTGAATCAGGTTTCATCTTCATCTGGGGCTGTCTGAAAAGCACGTGGAGTTCCTCATTCGGGAATTTCAATACCTACATATAATATTTGGCCCCAAGTTTGGAGCATGAGTGTCAAATTTCAGGATCGCGGTTAATCAAATGTATTTTTTCCTTACTAATACTTAATTCTTAAAGGTCGGATAAATTTTCTCAATCAAAACCACAAACGTCAAACCACGGTTAATTTAATTGACAGTTTTTAGTTTTAAATCTGTGAAAACAGCAACGGTAGGAAACGAATAATTTAATTTAAAGTCAAGTTTTATTTTTATATATTCTTCCAGTGTAATTTAAATTTAAGAAACAATACATCACGTTTAAACTGGTTGCAAACCGAACCAAAAGTTCACATTTGTGAAATGTGTGATTCCAGTGTAATTAGTCGAGATATGGAAATTGCGATTATCGGGGGAGGAATAGCCGGTTCCGCTCTAGGCACTGCACTCCAGTCCCATGGATTCAAGAATGTGACCATTTATGAGCGAGATGACGGATTTGAGCGGCGTAGAGCGGGCTACGGTCTGACCATGCTCCAGGGTATTGGAGCACTTCGGAAGCTGGGTCACGGGATTTTTGAGAATGTCAAAGCCCTGGACACCCCCTCACGTTCCCACTACATTTTCGACTCGGAGGGCAACATTATCTGCTTTTTCGGGACTGTTTTCTATCCTCAACCCACCACGCCCGCGCCCATCAATAAGAAAAAACATAATCTCCACATTAGTCGGCAAAACTTGCGGAATATTTTACTCCAAGCCTATTGTTCCAATGAAGTCAATGGATCTGTCTTTTGGGGTCAAACGCTCGTTGGTTTGGATAGGGATTCGGGTAAGCACGCACGACGTTCTTTGTAAGAAATAATTATAAGTATATTTTTAAAAATATATGGTTCTACAATTTAGCTATTGTGTGCATTTCTAGAATTTCCGAATAAGCTCCGTCTGCAGTTCAAGAACGACGCCTTCAGTACCACTGGCAGCACGACCGAAACCCGAATCGCAGATCTGGTCATCGCCTGCGACGGAATCAACAGCTCAGTTCGGAAATACAAATACTCACCGGAAATTGATCGACCCTTGAATTATCTCGGGATCCTCCTCGTCCTGGGTATCACGCAAACGGAACATTTCTTGGGAAATGCTCGCGTTTTCCAGACCGTGGACGGAAGTACTAGGCTCTTCGCCATGCCCTTCGCGAGTCACGATAAAAATTCGACGCAGAATATCATGTGGCAGCTGTCCTATCCTCTGGACGAGTCCACAGCAAGATTCCTAGCCGGAAATCGAGAGGATCTGAAAGAAGCCGTCTTGGAAAGATGCCGAAAATGGCACAAGCCTGTTCCAGAACTCATTGAATCCACTCAACTCGATATGATTATGGGAATTGCGGCGTGTGACCGTGACCCAAGTCCGCCAGACGGTGCTAACTTTATTGGGAATATTGCTCTTCTGGGTGATGCTGCTCATCCCATGTCACCGTTCAAGGGTCAGGGTGCAAATCAAGCTCTTCTGGATGCAGTTGGATTGGCCGAAGCCCTGGCGTCTTCTGATTCCGTCGAATCAGCCATAGTTCGATATGAGAAAGAAATGTTGAATCGGGTACGAAGTAAGGTAATGCTTTCTCGAGAACGCGTCATGACATTTCACCAACCGGATATCCTCGACTCTGCGGCCTATATGTGTAGATCTAGTAACATGACCTTGCTCCAGACTCTTAAAGCTAAAGGAATTAACTCTGGGACAGGGGAATTGATGGAAGGGCTAATTATGGACGAAATGAATGCACTCAACAACAATTCCATCGCAGAGAGTGTAAGTTGATAATGTAATGTGATGTAAGCATGTGATTTTATCAATTAGAAATATTTTTAAATATACAACCATTTATTTTCGCTTCCATAATATTTAACATATTTTAATACAAAATACGAAAAAAAAAATTACAAATAAAAGACTTTATAAAAATTGTTTGAGTTAGATTGAAGGGTAGCTAAAATACTAATGGTATTTCCCCTCTGGATCTCGATACTGATTCTTTGGCTGAGAAAAAGGCGGGATCTGGCCTGCCCAGATTTCCCGAATATGTCTCAACCAGATCTTTGACCAGGGCAAGGGCTTCTTCTCCGAAAGAGCCCATGGTCTCTACCACGAAAGGGCAAAAACGTTTAATTGGTGTCGAGGAACCGCGTAGAGCGCCGCTTGTGATCTTCCCTTCTTGCTGTCGCGGACCCTGTTTCTCGAGATAAGGTTTTCAGGTAGGACTGGCCTGGCACATTGTGTCAACACAGGTGGCATCCCAGACGAGACATTTGTCCGTTGACCACGGAATAAGGGTTAGGCCGTCAGGTGTCTTGCCGTCGTCGTCGAAGCATAGCGGGCTCCAGGGGGTTCCCGGAAGTTTCGCCTGGCAGTAAAGACCGTGCCTATGCCATACTTGTCCACTTTAGTCCCACAGGTACAGGTGAGGGTGGCACATTTGGGCGCTAAGACACCGGCAGATAGCAATTCTAAGGGCAGTGGTAGCAAGTTTCCTAGGTTTGGTGATTTCCCAGGATGACGTGATACTGGAGTTGTCATCATTCAGGAATCCACGGTTCCAATTCTGTAAAGACGGTCTTCCCGTCCAGCTGTCCGTCGGTTTTCCGAATACCTTGGGTTTTGGAAGTTGTTTGGCCCATCTTCTGCCCACCGTTGTTGCGATCCACTTCTTCAACTTCTCCGCTCTGTCCCTGACGAGTCTGTGTCCTTTCGTTTTGCAGCCATAAATGGCAATGCAAGCATGAATCATAGCTTTTCTTAATGGCATCGATAAACTTGATTCAAAGATCATTAGATTCATCCCCCAGTTTCATTTGGGTGTTAACTCCGTCAAACCCTTCCTAGTAAATGTCCCAATAAGCCATCTTGTAGAAGAACTTCACCTGGAACATATCAGCCCAGAGAGTACTCTCATGCAGATTGTTCGGGTCGGCTCGAATTACCTGGAGCCAGGCTTTCATCGCTCTCTCTGGACACATCAACTGCCATTGAATACCCCTTCAATGTTGTACAACTTGGCTTGGTGGATGCGCTTGTGATTATACAACGGCCTGATGCTGGTGAGAATCCCGAACATTGTTTGGAAAGGTGTACTGTTTGCCCTATGAGCCTTGATATAGTCCATCAAACAAGGGAAGTTGTCCCAGCTTAAGGAACACAAATTTTTTCAAGTACTCCATCCCAGAATCACGAGCAGCTGGGAGGATCCCATGTAAATGAATAAATGTTTCTCCACGTGTAAGACTTCGGAGCTGTCGGACCACTTTCCAAGGCACTTCTTGAACTCTGCGTTGGCCTTGAATCGAAATTAATGAATGGGTGTCAGCAGCAGCTCTGACAGCTTATCCGAAGTTCTGAACCAGAACCAGCGAGTGGATTCTGATGACACGGACTCATATTGCAATTGGACGAATCCATCTTTGCCTTCAACGAGAATATGGATATCGATCGAGAGCTATTTTCATTGGTTCCCATCCGCGCGATGGAAGGAGAGACGGAAGCCCTTTCACATGGGCTCGAGGTATTAGTAAACCGACTTGGAAGAAGATCTATTCTCCACTCCAGGTCCCCATTTCCCTGAGCCACAAGTTACTTCGGGGTTTCTATGCATCTCTTAGTGAGGACAATGACAACGAAGCTACCGATTCCCATTTCGACACCGCCAATGCATTTTGGGAGCGGGGAACTTGCCGTTGGTTTGGACCAGTACCATTATGATACCTTCAACTGCTTGGCATGGCAAATAAACCGATCTGTGCTCCAAGAAGGCAGGAGAAAAAGGAACATCCGGAATTCTACTCAATTGAATTCTCCAAATGGACGTTACAGTTCCCACGACTAAGGCGGCGCTTTTGGCCATGAAGGCCATCTTCATGGGTCATATGGGTTTCAATTTAAATAAGCTGGCTATTTTCAGAAGGGTAGTGGTTGAACTGGATTCGGACAATTTGAACTGGCTCCATTTCTTTTACCGAGCTTTTTGCGAAGCGTGAGGAGAAAACGGAACTATTTGGCAATGCCATCGGACGAAGAGGTGGAAGTCTGTCGTAAAGCTTATTCCATGAACGCTCATTGCCCTGGAACCGTTTTCGACATGACCATTCTATTTGATGACATTCAACGGTCATACAAGTCGACTGGAGTAACGAACAATGTTCTTAAGGAAATGTGATCTTGCAATATTTCAAAACAACTTTTGTATCTGCCTGGCTAAGCATGCATGTGAACTTAATCCTGAGTCTATCCGGTGAATTTTCGCCCTGTCAAGATTTACATACAGCATGACACCCATTCATGAATTTCGATACAAGGCCAACGCAGAGTTCAAGAAGTGCCTTGAAATGTGTTCCGACAGCTCCGAAGTCTTACACGTGCAGAAATATTTATTCTTTCACAAAGGATCCTCCCCAGTTGCTCATGATTCTGGGATGGAGTACCTACTTGAAAAAATTGTTGTGCCTTGGCTGGGACAACTTCCCTTGTTTGATGGACTATATCAAGGCTCATAGGGCAAACAGTACACTACCACTCCAAATCATGGTCGGGATTCTCACCAGCATCAGGCCGTTGTATAATCACAAGCGCATCCACCAAGCCAGTTGTACAACATTGAAGGGGGTATTCAATGGCAGTACAGGTGTCTAGAGAAAACAATGGAAGCCTGGCTCCAGGTAATTCGAGCCTACCCGAACAATCTGCATGAGAGTACTCTCTGGGCTGATATGTTCCATAGGTGAAGTTCTTCTACAAGATGGCTTACTGGGACTACCAAAAAGGGTTTGACGGAGTTAACACCCAAATAAATCTGCGGGATGAATCTAATGATCTTCGAATCCATTTTATCGATACCATTAGGGAAAACCATGATTCCTACTAGAAGAACGGTTCAACTTTTATGGCTGCGAAAAGAAAGGACAGACTCGCCAGGGACAGAGCGGACCGGACAGCTGAAGTTGAAGAAGTGCATCGCAACAACGGTGCACTGGGCAGACGATGGACCTTGAAAACCTACGTATTCGGTAAACCGACGGACGGTTGGACGGGAAGTCTGTCTGAACAGTTTTGGAACCGGATGATCCCATGATTATGACAACTCTAGTACCGCACGTCATCCCTGGGAAACCACTGCGAATTTTGGCCGACACAATTAAATTACTGGAAAAGTATGGTTGGCAATACTTCATCCAGGCAGACCAACTCATCTTCTCGCAGTTATTCAACTGGTTACCCGATTTCCGGTGGTTTACGACTTTCTGGTAGTTGCCCTGTCTGGTAACTCCCCGAATTCTGCGCCCGGCTTCGCTTCTGGTGCGGTTCCTCAGATTCTAATATCCACATATGTACCACTGGTGGGCAGTACGTTGCTCCAGCCACTCGGATAAGACAACTTCGTGGCAGAGATATGCGCAGTTGTTACCAGTACCCCTATTATAGATAGGTACGATAGAGGCCTGCAATAGTGCATGTTTCGCTTACGGTACTTCGCAAACTTCGCATATCTCTACTTCGTGGACTCGATGCGGACATGGGCGATGACTGGCGTTCAAGCAAGTAAACAACGCAGCGACCTTCATTCAGATTTGTGCATCTGGAATATTGATTATCTTTCCATCTTCCAGGACGCAATTTTTAATTAGCAATAATTCCGTTCAATTAGAGTCTATTTTGATTCGCTGAAACGGAGTACGCCTTCTTTGTATTCTGTGTCCTTAATGAATTAGGTACTACGTATTTAGTGATTGAAGTGGAGTCAAATAGAAATCGCTCGCATTTATCATTTACCAGAAGTAATTAATTATATGTATCTTCGATGGTCTATTATTAATGAAATAAGTAACTTGAATGTTAACGGATTTGCCCAATATAATGAGTAAAATGTGATAAACCATAATATACTTAATTTGAACATAACGTGTCGAAATCATATATTCCTCTTTCAAGCATTTGCTTAGAAGAACCCCTGGTTCTGGTTTAACTCCAGCGTTTCTGAAGACTTGCCTTATTTCAAACATTATTTGAGAATACCATTCTTTGTCTCAAGCATTACATAGGTACTTGGAAATCCCATTCTTAATCTCAACCTTGATTAAAAATTTTATTATTTTTATCTCAATCAATAATTAGAAGTCTCCAGTTTTATCTCGAGCATATTTAGAAATCTTGTGTTTTATCTCAAGCATATTATTTAGATCTTGTGTTTTATCTCAAGCATTACTTGAAGATCTCGTACTTTATCTCAAAGATTAACATTACTTGCAGATCTCATGCTTTATCTCAAGCATTACTTGCAGATCTCATGCTTTATCTCAAGCATTACTTGCAGATCTCATGCTCTCAAGCATTACTTGCAGATCTCATGCTTTATCTCGAGCATTACTTGCAGATCTCATGCTTTATCTCAAGCATTTATTTTGAAAACGATGGATGTAAAATCTCACACGCAGCATCTCTCATCCAAGAGCTGTCCCACACTTGATTTCGCGCGAATTTCATATCTTCTCCTTGTGTAAATCGGAGATAGGCGGGAGACCGTGCATTCATTTCAGTTTATTGTCAATTATTGTTGGTTGTTGGGTGACTGAAGTGCCCTTGCATTTTGTCACCTTTGACCTTTCTCGCTCAACCTCTGACCCTGACCTCAACACTCAGCCATCTGTGTTCTGTCACCTGTCAAGTCAGGTTCTTCCTGATACCAGTTGAACACTTCGCCGCACGGTATCGGAGTTTGGACTCGACATCCCGACCCCGACCAGAATCAGACAACTCAACCGGCTTATGTAAGTTTTCTTTCACATTACAATTTCAGTAAAATAATTTCAGGATACATAATATAGTAGGTATAAAGTTAAAGCACGTATGACGTAACCTAGTTCATATATCACTTACGGAATACACTATATTCGCGAGGCCTCAGCGATAGGGGATGCTTAGGGATGCAGGCATGCCTAACACTATATACATACCTATGTGATATTTCATGGCACATACATGGATAACAGACCACTACTTGTGACTTGTGACTTGCATAACTAACACATAACATGTTGCATGTAGAGTAACATATTGCCTCTAGTCACTAGTAGATATACATATGTGGAAGGTCTTTGCAAGAAAGCACCCCAGAAATCAAGTCAGGTTATACAAGTGCAAATGGTCTATTCACAATATAATTATGTACTTACCTACAACCTATGTAGGTATTGTGTCTGTTACGATGTAGTACCAACCTATGACCTAAGTACATAGTAGTAACGGAGAATACATTGTTACTTGCTTACAGATAAAACATGCTATGGTGTATGGTTTGGGTCAAGAAAGTGGCTCTATCGAAATTCGAAACTCTTCTAATAATCTTAAGTATTACTTTCCCCGTTGGGTTGTTCGTGAACTCTGGACCCTTGACCATTTACGTCAAAATTATGACTCGAACAAAATAGTTGTTAATTTTCGTTGAGATTTTCAACTTTTTACTTTTGTCTGATATATATTTTCTTTTTTCCCTTTTTGGTAGCCTTTAGCATTTACCTTTCTCATACTCTTGTTTTTTGAACCCTTATTTTTTATTTGAAACATCTTGGTGTTCTCGTTTTAGTGATTGGATTGAGGAAATGCCACCAAAACGGGGGAGGAAACCAAAACCAAAGTTACCAGTTCCGGATCCGTCCGGGGGTGTGGAGAGTGACATGGAAATGGAAATCAGTGAAGAACAAACAGAGGAGAAATCGGAGCCCAAGAAAAAAGGCAGAGGTAATTGAGTTAATTTACATTAACAATAACAATGGAATAACATATGATATAATTGATTTGGTTTATGATCGGATTCGATTATATTATTACTAACAAATCTAGGCTAATACTCCATTTATACTGAGGATTGTTTGACTGGTCCATTTCTTTAGGTAAAGCACCCGCTACCCGGAGTCAAGCTAAGGCGAAGGTATCTTCACCAACTCCTAAGTCAAAGCCGACTAAACGTCAACCGGCCACAAAAGCCAGGAGAGTTGCTGTTGTCCTTAAACGAAAAAGAAAAGAACTGAGATCTTCAGATGCAGAGCCTGAAGAGGAAGATGAAATGGAAGAGGCTGAGGTCGAGGCTGTGGCTGGTCCTTCTAAGGCAACCGCTTCCCGACCAGGAAGTTCTAGGCCGAAGGCGACTAATGCTAACCGGGCTAATACTGGATCAAAGCGAAGTTCACTGACGGACGCGGAATCCGAAGGCACCATTCCTTCACCCCCCGCAGTATTGAGCCAAGAGGAAGCTGGTGAGGTCGGTGAAACGGACCAGATAAATGAATACATTCCACTCAATATTGACTTACGGGAGGAATTTATGGATAGCCGCAAACGGGAGGAAGACAAGAAGCAGACTATCAAATTGTTGGATATGGAATATCGCAATAAGAAAGGTGAGAAGATAACATACTTCGGTATTAGGTACAGATATTTGATATTTTTAGTTTTAATGTTTTTACAATTAATGGTTGAACAACTATTTCAGTGGACCCTCTTCGTGCTGAATTGTACAAAGATCTACTCCGTTTTTTCAAAAAAGTACCACTCACTAAAATGAAAGCCTTCTTGCCAAAGATGAAGGATAAGAATTTCACTCGATTTATTGCACCGAATCCCGACTTAAAGAATTCTAAAGCTCTGGACAAAAAGAACAAGATCCAGAAGTTAATGAATTTTCTCTGTGTAAGTTTAGATTACAATAGTCTACGTTCTCTCTTGTAAGTTTGAGGTATTGGAAAACTGAACAATACATAATGTGAATTTGTGTTTTCCTTAAATCAGACAAATTCAAAGAAGGAACGTACGGTGCTCTACAGTATGTCCTGTCGGATGACCATTGCATGTGAGTTTTTGCATTTGTATTTTTCAGAGTTTTAATCGTGTATGATAGTTTTTATCGTACCGTACTTATTTTAGACCCGAGTCGGGTCCAAATGAAATTCTTGGTGTTATCAATTATTCAGGGGTGGCATTTTTCGATGCATTGAAAAAATAGAATGTGCACTGAAACCAGACTTTTGCATCGAGAAATGAAATTCCGCACTTAGGTAGACGTTTGCATTGAGAAATGGAATACCGCACTCAGGAAAATTGTTCTATAATTCTATAGGTTAGGTTAGTTGTTGTTCATGTGGGTATTTCAAAAACCTAACCTAACCTGTAGAATGGACTAATTTTGTCTGCCAACGTTTTAGAATATCCTAACATGACTAAAATCTTTACTGCCATTTCAGACATAGTGCGGATTTCCATTTCCCAATACTGCACGGTGCTATTTTCTCTATGCACGTTTATATATTTCCCATTATTCAGGGATCGTCAACTTCAAAGATAAAGAGCCCTGGACAGCATTTCGCTTGAAGAAGCCAAAGAGTCCGTATCCTGAGGATATACACCCGTTAGAATTTTCTAAAGCCGTCGGAAACGAATTGGAAACTACCCTTCAGGAAATTGAAGATCGAGAGTATGTCGACCGCTTAGTTAAGGCCGAATTTAATACGTTTTACGTAAGTCTGTTCACTGTAATATGTAAACTATGTATAAATCATTACATAGTCCAGTTGAAATCACAACAATTATTTTGAATACTTTCACTTTCAGTATGTCCACTGTAAGTTGAGCAAAGGAATTTGCTATATAGCAGTGCGAATGCAACAAGTTCCAGGGAGGCGTGCGAGCAAGAGAGCACCAGCATTGGAATTAGCGACGACTATTATTTTCGCAGTCAAACCGAATTTACCGCATCTCTTCGTCCATGGAAAAGATGCTAATCCTGATGAACGCATAATGAAAGTAAATTATTTACCCCTCTTATATTTCCTATTACTTTCCTTCAAGTCTCAAAACAAGAAGAGAATTATTTTGTGATTTCAGATTTTCACCAAGTGCCTTAGATTCAGGAGCTATGAGCATCAACAGCTTTCATCAAAGGATCTCGACCGTATGATCGAACAATGTTCCCGCCGGTAAAGCTTGACATATTTGATTTATCCTGATAGATAGTGTCAGCATAGCTCATTTCGTGAACCTGAACCTTGACATTTAGAAATACAAAACACGAATGAATAAAGGGTATAGGGTTCCGGCATTAATGCTAGGTACTAGTTTTGGCGAGTTCGGTGGAAAGTTTAATGCACACTCTGAGGCTAGGCTGACCCTGGTTTCACAAATGCCATTGTTAGTTAATTTAAATCCTTCTTTCAGCTTGGTAATTCCGGATGTGGCGCAATTTACGAGGAAATTCGAGGAAGAGGAGAAAGTGATGAATGAACGTGGAGCATTTTATGTGGACCGTGCTGAAGCCCAACGAACCCAGTACCAATGTGCCATGATTCAAGATGGTCAGGCAGGAGGGGTTGGAACTTACACCCTTCATCACAAGCTAAAGGACCCTAAAAGGAATCCGAATGAGCCCCAGAAATACTCCGCATGTCAGACCACGATTAAGCTTCCAAAGGGTGTTAATTTTGATGACTTCGTGGTGGATCTTTACAAGCGTGGAGCTATAACGAATCTCCAAGCATTCATGAAAATGAAGGCAACTCAATCAAATTTCTATCAACAGAGTAGTGATGAGGAGGCGGAGGAAGGAGCTGCGTAAGTCAAAATCAACTTTATAGAATTTTTTATTTTATTTAAATTTTCTGTAACTCTGTAATTCAGCATTCAGCATTCAATGTTAGTGATTTAACGATTTCCGGTTCCAGTTCTTACGTAGTAGGATAATTTACTTTCAGGATTATTGAGTAATTTCGTTGGTTCATCAAATTCCTGGCAATTATTTTGGAAATAAAATAAAGTGTTCTTGAAAACTTTGAAATATTTAAATCTTGTTACGTATGAGTACCACACACCCTACCGAGTACCGAATTCAAGTAATTACCTGAATTACGCCATCTTCTAAGACCAGTACTCGATCACTGTCTATCACTGTGTTCAGCTTATGAGCTATAGTTATCACAGTACATTCTTTTTTCTGACGTAGTATTTTCTGAATTATGGCATCGGAACTAAAATGACGAGTAGGGCGTTTCATTAATATTTATTCTGAACAAAATTAGTTACTGCCATTATCGCGTATGACATGACCAACCCAGTTTTGAGAGTACTATAACACTTCTAGTAAGGTTAAGGTTAGGTTAAAAGCCTAGCCTAGCCCCAGCTTTTGAGAACCTAACCTAACAAACGGGAGGTCATACGCACGCGATAATGGTACCCAAAATTATAATATTAACTCACGCAGGATCCAAGTTTGATGTAGCCTCATCTAGGACCAGAAGTTTACAATTCATTAACATAGCCCGAGCAAAGCAGAGTAATTGCTTTTCCCCAATGCTGCAATTTGACAGCTGAAAACGTGTAAAATTGTATTGTAAATTAGCTAAATGGGCAGTAGGTGGGTGTATTGATAACTAATAATTGACCTACCGGTGCGTTAAGACTCCCATAAACGACTTCTACAGTTTTCCTCAACTGAACTTCACCCAGAACATTCCATATTTGACTATCGGTGCGAACATTATAGGGATCTAAATTCTGTCGAATACTTCGTCGACTTAGCAGCAGAGGATCTTGTGGAATTATCCCGATTTTTGAACGGAGAGCATGCAGGTCAAATCTTCGAATGTTCACATTGTCCACGGTTATTTCTCCGGAGGAAATGTCCGTGAGGCGAAAGAGTGCATTCAGAATTGAGCTTTTCCCTGCTCCGGTCCGTCCAATGATTCCAATCTATGCAAATTCGTTAAAATGAATGCTTTGTTATGGATTAGAATTATAGTTGCGAGTATTGATTTGCTAACCTTCTCATTTGGTTTAATATTGAATGAAATATTCTTCAGGACAGGCGTTCCAGGATTATATTCCAGTGTTACGTTAGAAAATGTTATTTCTCCAGGAGTTACTTTTCTTGCACTCGAACAGGTATCTGAAAATCGCAAATTTCTCAGTTAGGCAAAACTGCATGCTACTGTGATGCCAGTGTCAGAATGCATAGTTAAATCACCTGTGTAATTCCCAAAATCATCCACGTCGTTCTCAGGCTCCAGCTCAATAAATTGTTCAATTCGTTCAACAGAAACGAGTTGATTTTCCAACTCGGCAGATTGTCGGGTTACCCATTGTAGCATGGTGGCCAATGGAAGCACGGATGATATTATTAGTCCAATTTCGGGCCCATCTGCAAAATCATAATCCATTTGGTACATATTACGTTATTGGCTTAAGCCTTCATTTTCATAACGCAAGTTCACCTAAATTGGAAGACATAACAACGAGGATGACGAGAGTCAGAAATACGACCGCTGTCCAGTCCAGAACGAGACCGAGCCAGCGCGTTGTGGCTACGTATGCCAACCAAGCCGTTGAATGTTTGTCCAGTTGAAGCTGGAATTCTGCCCGAAATTGATCTTCTCGATGAAAAGCTCGAATTGTGGTCAAACCGCGGAAGGTTGTGGTCAGATGGGAGAGTATAGGACTTCTTACTGCAATGGTGACGTGTATCCAATAATAATTAGACAACGGCAGTGTTAAACTAAATAATTCAGGCCGTGACCATGTGTCGAAACTTACAAATACTTTCAATTCTTCGGATAGCCAAGCTTGGTTTCATATTGTACCGTCGCGTAAAGTAAAGAGCGATTAGAAGTCCCGATGCTGGTAGCATCAATACTGGACAAATGAGGATTATTATAATCAGGTAACCAATCACGTTTAGGCTGATCTGAAAAATGCGTAAAAACGAAAACGAGAATTTACGGCAGGTTCTTCTGCAATAAGAAGAATGTATACCCTTATCTGGGTCTAGCTTACCTCCACAGTTTCATATAAACAATTTGGAAGCGTTGAGTCAATAATGGAGAGGTCACGCGAAAATCGGATTAAAATCTGACCTACATACAAAATCCGATTTTAAAATAAGATTATCATTAGCATATACATAGAGCGTTAAAATTTGCAATTCGAAAGCATTCGTAACATAACTTGCTAATAAGGCAAAGCAAAATTCGCCTACCTGACGGGTTATCACTAAAAAATTTCATTGACGTCATTGTCAGCGAAGCATACATTTGGTCATGAACCCTCGTCGACGCAGCCAGAGTCATTCGAAAATACAAGAAGTTCTTGACCATTGAGATAACCATGAGGCTTCCTAGGATTCCTATGAATACGTTGACCTGTACTCTTGGATCCGCTAATAAAGCTTCAGAAGAATTTAGCACTGAAATTGACGCTTGATTCATTCCAGAAGTCACGTTCTTCGACGAGGCATCGTACAGTTTTAGTTGCAGTTTGGTCCTGTTCAAGTAATTATATTAATTAAGCTAAATATTTATAAAAAATCAGATTCACAGTTATCTAATTTGTATTTGTAAAACTGTTACCAGAATTTAATCCAATAATCTCCGCCATTATTGAGAGCTTGCGTGAGTAACCAGAGCGTAATTACGGTGATCAAGCAACAGCCACTCTCGCTTGCAGAAATATATGACCAAAGTTTTGAACACTGAACATCCCCGATTGGTATTTCTTCTGAACTTTGCTGGTATGAGCCATTTTGCTTGGGTCTGTCGATAAGCGGTGATTTCTCCGTGCTTTCACTCGTATTTCTCTTCAATTTTGGGTCGAAGGCGAAGGGAGTAACAAAATTACTTGGTAAATGTAGCTCGGTCATGTTTATGCTCTTTCGGTCATATTCATTCAATTCAGACAAAGTAGATCTACTGGACGTGTGATTTTGAATAAAACTTCGGAAATCAAAGCCCTGTTTCACCAGTTGAGAATATGTACCGAAGGCTTCCATCCGACCGGAATTTAATACCAGGATCTTATCTGCAGCTTGAAGTAGCTGAATTTCATTGGTAACCACGATTCGGGCCTTGTCCTCCAAAATTCCATTGATACAGTCGTCCATCAAATGACGCCGTACCTTTGAATCAACGCCGCTCAAAGGCAGGTCCAGGAGGTAAATGTCCGCATCGGCAAAAACGGCTCTAAAATACCGTGAACCGTGATACAGAAATATCTTATACAAAAATCTGGCGGGTTATAATTGTAAAATTTCGTAATTTTCGAGTGTCAAGCCTACCTCAACAAAGCTAGACGTAATTGCTGACCTCCGCTAAGGGCTATTCCGCTTTCTCCAACAACAGTTCGTTCACCTTTGAGGAAGCATTGCATGTTAGCGGTATTGCACGACATAACATTACAAAAAATATCCTGTATGTTCCTACCATTCGGAAACTGCTGAATATCATGAGTGAGCGCACACGCTGACACGCCAGAATTATAACGCCATCGATCGAAGCGCTTTCCGAAGAGCACATTGTGGAGCACGGTTCCTGGAAAGATCACGGGCTGTTGGGAACAGTATGCAATAGTTCCATGCGTCTGTACTCTTCCTTTGCTCGGATTCAGTTCGTTTAGAATCAGATTCAACAGGGTCGTCTGAAAATTCAGTAACTCACAAAATAAATAAGTTTGATTGAAATTAAATTTTTTTAGATGAGCTTTCACCTTGCCAGAACCAACTGGACCAAGCAGAACGAGTAACTCGCCAGGCTTGAGGTCAAAACTTATATTGTTCAGAAAGTATGGTTCGTGTTCATGCCATTTCAGTGAAACATTCTCTAGTTCAATATCAATCTCCGATTTTGGACGTGACGTGCCTCGGCCGCGCCATTTCCATTGCCATCCTTCAGGCAAGATTGCTTCAATTTTCCTTTCTTCCAGCATTAAGAAATTCTACCATCATAATTCAGCAATATGTAAAAAATACTTTCTTTCCAACTTGGTGACCACAGGAATTTTGAAACAATGCAGAACAATTCGTGGTATACCTGTAGTCGTTTAATCACAGTGATTCCATCCGCGGCATGCTGAATGGCAGCTGGGAAGCAATTGGCCAATGGATAGCGTATATTGTTGTACACCGCAATGGTGACATAGACCTACAGAAATATTGCATATCATGGTGAATTCCCTACTTGAAATTACCATACAGTATTAGGATGACTTCCGTCTTACATTCTCGGCTGTGATATGACCACCGGTCATGAAATAGATTAGAAGTGTCAGGCATATAGTAAGTTTGAGTGAAGTATAGTATAGACACTTGTTGACCGCAATTACAAAGTTCTTTTTCCGTAACCACGATAATTCCGAGCTAATTTTACACGTATGGTTAAAAACAAGGTCAAATTTTACTTCATAATTAAATTGCGTCAATTGCAGACGCGAATATGAACACTACGAATAAACGTACGTCCTGGCCTCATCCACCATTTCAGCAAACACAGGTTCCCAGGTATGCATTTTAACGAGACGAATTTTCTGAATTAGATCCGCCATAATTCCAAGGCGTTCGTCTTGGTACTTGGCCTGTTCGCTGCAATAATACTGGTACAGTATGCCCATCAAACCTTTAAAAAAATATATTCTGGAAATTACTCTGAAATTGAAAGTTATAATTTATTTTTCGGCCATCGGGTTACCTTGTACCAATATGACAAGTAAAAACACAGCTACCCCTGAAAATGCAGACCATCCCAAGTATTTGTTTATAATAGAAATGGCGATAATTAGTTGACAAGGAGCAATCCAAAGGTGATGGAAGCTCGTCACAGCTCCATCCAGGTGATTCACATCCGTTCCAACCAGACTCGTCATTTGACCCAGGCTCGTTACTTTCAGGGATCTCAGGCTCAGTTTCAATGCCTGATGTAAGGAATATAGGTATGTACTAGTATGTAATCTACAAAATTTCCATAGCTCAACCCCAGATTGCGTACCTTATATATAATACGTCAATATTTATTTATTTCGCAATTCGCTATATTATTTCTCGAGTTAGTTTCAAATTCCATGCCGGACAGTTAAATCGTAATATATGCATATATAAATTGATATAAATCTTGAATTAACAGGTTCAATTACAAGTCACAAGTTTAACACACTCTTTCTGATTGAATTAAGTTTCGAACAATTTAAATACATAATTTAGAACCCCCAGCTCCAGCTATCTACTTAATAGGTATAAACGTGTTGATGGATTTATGTATTTAGTTTTGAACAAATGTTCAGAAGAATATCAGATTGAAGATTGGTGCACTCATAACTGGAAATGCCTTCCCTATGAGCGAAACCGCATGAACTTAAAGGGATCGGGA
>JAQFYT010000395.1:0-26277 GCA_034694925.1 Ceratophysella denticulata
GCGAAAAGACCGCGAGGTGAAAAGACCGAGGTGAAAAGACCGGGGGCGAAAAGGACAAGGCGAAACGACCGGACACGGTCAATAGCGATGAATAATTAAATATGATTTGAATCATTCTTATTATTTAATTACACAATCTTTTATTCAATATCAGACATATCTAATTAAGTACATATGTAATTCTGGTCACATTGTGAAATGTACCGCGTGCCTGGACGTAAATTAAAACGTTCTTAGCCGATGACGAATGGTGAATGTACTATTTTCAAATGATTCATGTACAGAAAACGGACCTGTCCCGTCCTTTCCCGTTACGCAGAGAAAGTTGCTGGTGCTTATCCAAAGCCGTTTTCTATCAAAAGTTCATGTCAGTTTACAATTTCGGCATTTGATGCCAGACGCCTTGTTGTTGAGTAGTAGGTACAGTTGAAAAATCATATTTTCACATCCTGAAGGATTTATGAACCTTGACGCATTTCATTAAGACGACGCACGAAGGTGTAATACATTAATGATCTTTCTTCCTCAATGTGTAGATGACAAGCTACCCACTGGTATATGATATAACATATAAGCCCAATTCTAGGTATACTTGTAAGTTGTAAATAGCTTGAATTAATCATTACACTATTTACATAGCATATGCCAGTAGAAATGTGCAGACTCATTCCATTGTTCAGAGAAAAAAACACGTTCTACCAAAATGTCCCGTTTCGTTCTACTCGTCTTCACTCGGATTTTACCCATTTCTTGAATCAAGGAAAGTAATTGAAACTTTGTATACCTACGCTTTTCTGGAGAATAAGATTTCTACGAATTTAACCAGCAAAAACGAAAATAACTTTGCGTTTCGTTGTCATTATGTGTCTTTCTCCGAATTACATCGCGGTTGTTTATTCGATTCTGCTTTCAGAAACTGTTTTACGTGTACGTGTACCACATAAGATAAGATACGAAGCTGCGTTAATTTTAAATTTTGACAAAAGTTTTGCAGTATTTTATACAAAGCTACGCTTATCACTGCTATTTGTAAAAAATAGTCGGATTAAACTTCCCCACTGTATACCGTGTGTATGAGTGCATCCCAATAACATTTAACGTAAAAAAAATGTTATTCAGACCCGTCCACGCGACGTTTTTACATAGTAAACAAATAACTGCGTAAGATTAAGAGTTTAAGGTATTATGAAGATGTCCATTTTTATAATGTATTGCTAATAACTAGGGCTAGGAGTAGATTTTACCAGATAAAGTGGGCGACATTGAAAATTTAATTTCAAAGTCAAGATCATAGTGTGCAAATTACAACGCACGTTATGCAAAACTCTAATATCAAGAAAATTCTTACATGCAGCATCAATGGAATTTTAGCATACGCACCTCTTGATTACAGACCAATTAAGGGTGGAAGATGAGCCCAAAATGGGTGTAATTAAATACAAGATTACACACATATAAACACAAAAAACGCTAGACTAGAATTTTCATGGGTCTCTCGCTAGCTGAAGTTATTCGAGTTTTTTCGCAGGTTTCTCTAAGTGATTTGAAAGAAAATGTCCGATAAACTGTAAACTGCAAAATATTGCTAAATAAGCAAGACCTAATTGTATACACTTGTGGCTGTGGCAGTCGATTTTTGATCGAGTACCGTGCCAGAATGCTATGTATTTGTCGTAATTACGTAATGGTTACGAGGCTCGTGAGCGTGAACGTACTAAGATCAAGGAAAGAGGAAGACAAAAGTTTATTCCAGCGTTCCAAGAGCTTCTTAATTAATAAAGTAATGAAAATGATAATGATGAGGAGAAGACTCAGCACGACTCGTCAAGAAGTTGATTTGGTTATGACGACGAAAGATTGAACCTCTATAGATCATCCAAGACTCAATACTTCAATATTTCAATTCAGCTCAAAAAAATGCCATCCCAGACCTCTATCATTATCCATCCATCCACATCTTATATTAAACCTCCCTTTGAAGCTTCATCTTTTTCTTTGTACAGGGTGGTCGCATTGTATATTTCACGATAGCGTTAGTTATATAATTTTCAAAACGTATGGTCGCATCTCCAGTAGTACTTAGCACTTAAAAAATTTAATATTCGAGCATATGTATAACCAGCATTTGCTACAAACGAAATTGAACCTAACTAAAGTAAAGTATCAGAGCCTGTTATACCGAATCAGTTTATGTTACTTTAGGTTATGTTAGGTTAGTTTAGAATTAATTTAGGTTAGATAAGCAACAAGCCATGTTAAAATAACCAAACATTTATTATTTAAATGATTGAACTCAGCCTGTACAAAGTATTCCTTGCCTTAACTTTAACACTGAAGATCATACTGTACACTGTAAAACCTACTGCAAAGGTACGATAATGCTTCGAGTAAAGCCTGGCCTAACGAAATATCAAGTCTTATCCTACATCGTACATCGCAGTACTTTACTATTTCTTTTTTTTCTGAAGGTGTAAACTTGTGTAATAAGTTGAGTTCACCTGTCTTGAAATTGTATTTCTTCTCCAAGCTAAGTACAGGTACAGTCGTCGTTTCGTGGTTCATCTTTACCTGTGCACATCAAAAAGACGCTCTTCTGGTGCGTCTTTCCCATCCCAATACTTAAAACAGTAGTGTATAGTGATCTCATGTAATAAACGCAAACTTGGCTTATTTACATTTAACAACTGCCACAGTTTTATTACAGTGAGGAATGCTGAGGGGTATTTTAGCATTTTAAGTGAATTTCAAAAAAATTCTACAAATAGAAAGTATTTTTTTGAAATTATTTTTTAAAAATTACGAACAATGAAAACACTACATTCTAATCATACAATTACTTCACAAATTGTTATAGTTAATTAAGTACTTGTGTCCGTGTGATTCCTTCAATTAGCGTAATTTTAATTTCTACAAAATGTATAGTCATTCCCATTCAAAACGGATACTTCCTACAAGAAAGGTATGGATTCATATATTTAATTGTATTTTATTTGCTTAACCTTGTATAGTAGACGAACTAATTACTCACTAATTCAAAAAACTAATCCTTCGTCGTAACTCAGAAGCACGGACAAACAGGGAAGCGAAAGAAATTACAAAAATGATTGTTACAATACTGTTATATCATCTTTTGTGCATTATGCACTAAGGCCATGCCAGACTCGAGGATTTATGACTATATTTTAAATCCAAGCGTGGTTTGAGTTTGATTATCATTTAATTGTATTGTTATTCAAAAAGGTGATACTTTTTAAAGCATTTTTCAATGATTTAGCACCATAGACCAATGTTGGGACTACAATATACATCGTGTGCGTGGTTGAGCATTACGTAAAACGTGCTCCATGCACACCTGTATTATGAATTTTTGCAAAAATATTTTGGCTTTAACCAAGGCCAAACTTGTCCATGATCATTGATCCACAAAAAAACAGATGATTCTATCAAAATTACTTTAGTGCATATACTCGAGTCTCACTAAAATTCAACAAGCCTTGATGATCTTATTCTACGGCTCGTCTTCATAACCTCGGAATCTTCATGATGTATCTTATCTTCTCTTATTCGTAGTTTTTGTTCAGCCAGATCAAGTTTGGAGATTCCGATATTATGTGTATGCAAGAGTTAGGCCATGTTTATAATTAAACTTGAAGTTAACTTGTTTTTACATTGATAGAACAAGGATAAAATTACGCAGTATTCTTTTGCAAGGGCAAAGGTTTAGATTTATGAATATGCTGCGGTGAACAAATATAGTGCGATTGCGAATAGTGACTTGCGACCCAGCTGGTATTTTGACGTTTGGAGTAAGTAAGTAATTATGTTTTCGGCGTGTTTGGTCGTTGACAATGCTATTTAGCGATTTTTCACGATTCTCATTACAGAAACGTGTGTGAAATAAAAATTTCTAAACATCCAGATTTAAAATACGCAAAATGATTTAAATTTAAATCCATATTCGTTTTTTCTATGTGCAAAATATGACTCAGTAGCAAAAAACTCAAAAGCCCTGCTCAGAATATGCCATGCCAGTACGAATAATTTCAAATTAAAACGAATTAACTTCCTTTTCTCATGCTCCATGCATCTCATCGCCTGACCATTGGCACGAACCGTGATGAGCAAGAATTCCGGTTTTTCCAAATCCAAGAATGCAATACGGAGTCAGTGCTACTGCTCCGGTAATGCAATTCAATCCGTCGTCGTCCGTATAATGATTATTGCCAAAATGGAAAATGCCCGTAGGTCGTCCAGATGCCGATCAACTCAGTGAATTTGCATAAAAGCCTGTTGTTATTTACAATGCAGACTTCTCCAAGTTGTATATCTGCCTACTATCTAAACCCAGCACCTATTGCTTCTGCTCAAAATGCGCAAAGAATACTTTGCTACTACTCCTCAAGTCAACATCTTATCAGGCAGGGATCATAGCGTTGAACCAAGTTCATGTTCCACGTTTTTCCTTCTTCTGGCCAATCTTGAACCATAAATAATGCTAATGTAATGTGCAGAAGTGTAGTGCATGGATTAGCTTTACGACATAGGCTTCAAAACCTCCGAACTTCAACGCCAGTCTCGTATCAGGTAATGCACTTTATGAAGCATCCCACCACCACCAACCATACAATTAGAAGAATGATCCGCCGTGTAATGACACTACACAATTACACACAACAAAGTGTCATTGTTTTAGGATTCAATGTCCTTTAGCATTCAAATACACAACGCAGGAACCCAAAATGACTATTCGGAAATAATCCTAGCCTAGGCCAGGGTGTGATCTGAACTGTAGACGATGAAGTTCAAGGCGTATAATTGTGTAGCTCTTGTCTCGGAGCCTAGCCTATTCTGAAATACGCTTTGGTTTTTATTACTGTGCACTACACAATGTACAGGGTGAGTCAGACACGATTTGTACACTGCATTTGTCTCCAAAAAATCCAATATAGACGTGCTTTAAAGAGTAAACATATCGTTTATAGCTCACCCTGTAAGTAACTATTCAAATTGCTTCAGTCTTAGCCACCCGTACATCATTCAAAATCAAGGGTTTGGCTCCAGAGGTGATTGACCGACGACAAAAAAGGTTGAGTTGAATATAAAATTGAGCTGAATAAGGTTCCAGAAGAAGGGGGGAGAGCCCTTAGCCAACAAGAAGGGACTCAACCTAGGGCGAGGACGTTTCAGGGTCACGGTTGATATTCAATTCATGAATATATTCATGAGGTTCCCTCAGGCACCCTGCTGCAGCCAACCAGACTAATAACAATAACACATATTATACTGATACTTTCATCTACCTGCTTTACAGACTCAATCCACTTTTAATGATGGAAAATGAGAGCTATTACCTGATTTTTTTCTCTTTCTTTCTTAAAAAGCATTTATCCGTATTGAATTACTTCAAAATTACTCACGCTCTCGTGAACCAGTTTACATAATATACGGGAAATAACCAGTCAAGGGATGAGTTGATTATTTGTTTTGAAAAGGAAACTTGAACTTGAATTTTGAAAATCAGGTTGTTTTTGTATGTGTGTGTATTGTGTGTATGAAAGGGGAGGTGAGTGAAAGGTCAAGACCATCCATCATGCTCGACCGCTACTTTTGCTTGCTCTAATTTGGGCTGGCGGCGTCGAGCCAAGCGAAAACCCGGCTTTAAGGTAGCTTGGGACCAGAAGGTACGATGAAGTATGACATGGCTGCAATACATTATTGCTGTGTATGGAACGTATAGTAACTTTGGCTTTCAGAGACCTGGAAGTTGCTAAGTTTTGATTCCAAACGAAAACGCCCACTGCTGCTAAATGAACGGGTTTAAATGTAGATTTTGCCTATTTAACCGTTTGAATGGTAAAAAATCATATTGTTGCCATATGTAACACGACAGACGGCATGGATTCATTCCATAAGACCCTTCTGGTTTAAAAAGCCAGGTCAACCCAGAAGACGTATCTAGACTCGCGTTTCCTTCCGTTACAAATAAACATATTCTGCAGTCTACGGTATACGTAATGGTATAAATTTTTGGTATCTCTATTCTGTATTGTATAACGTAATGATATGAGCTAATGAGCAACTTCCTCAACATACATAGCTGTTCCCTGTTCAGGTCAGTGAAACAGGCATGTGAAACTGTTGAAGTAACTCCAAGTTACTGTAAATAATCAAGAGTAAATGTGTTTTTTATTTTTATAAATGAGAGTATTATGCATTGTGTTTCTTGTAAAGACGGCGTGGAACTGATTAATACTGAGCTTGTTACGTTTGCTTGTATCATGTCATGGTCTCGATTCTTATACGTGATTCACTAATTTTAATCTTTTTGACCATCGGAAGGCCAAGGGCATTTAATTCAAATTCAGGGTGTCAGTCTCAGTGCTGATTTTTTGTGTGGCCGACCAGTTTGACAAATTTTTGACGTTGATATTGGCTGACATCGCGTATTGCGTAGAAGGAACCGTGGAAGGCATTGGGAATTTGAGATCTCAGATTAGAATATCTGTATATGAGATAATCAATTAGGTAGGATTAGTACCTGATACCTGACTTAAGGCTAGTGTGAAGATTTGAATCAGGATACGTAGCGGTTAATTTGATTAGTTACTGCCTTTAAGTATCTATGTAATACTAGATCGTAAATGGTTGGTTCCGGAAGAGTCGTAGAAGTTTGAAGGGCTTGAACGAGCTCAGAACTCATTTATCATGTGTTTGTAAGTTTACAGGCTTGTCTTCTGGCCTGGCTGGCAGTGTTCCGTATTTATAATTATAACTGTTTCTTGTTATGAAAGTATTTTTTAATACTTTATTTTTCACTTTGGGACGGACCCTAGTATATCCGTGAACTTGAAATTCCAGCTACGCTTCAGTGATAATTTTTGACTTGTACCTGACCTGCATGCTTACTAATAGGGTAGGTAGTGTATTTCTATTTCTGCTTAAAAACACTTTCTACAGCTCAAAAACGTTCAGTTCAGCGTTTTACGAAATATTTTATTTATACCGAATTGTCCCTGTAGGAGGCAAGGACAATGTCAAACGTTACCAAACAAATGAAGGGAATTAAACGCTTTAAATTGCCGGTATCCGATTTCAAATGCATGGTGTAATCTGCATATGAAATTATCCAGGAAATATTTGGAAAACACGATATACCGTTCGGAAACGCATTTTTTTTGTTAAAAATTCAACCTAATCGTGCGGACAATTAGTCCTCCGTTCAACAAAAACGATATTTAAGTACTGGTATACAGTAGGTAATACTGTAATTACGAGTGATGGATCATTTAATTTGAATATTCGTGAATCATTTATGAAGGAAAGTGAATTAGGTACATTTATTTGGGATGGTAATTCACTGTATTCATATCTTGCATCGTATGCCTGATATTTGTACGCATTGCGTTTAGTATTCAGGCTCTAGAACACCAGATGCTAATATTCATTGACCTCAGTTTGCCTCTAAAATTTTAACTTTAAACCTTCAAAGTTAATGAAGATATTTGAATTTCCTATTCCAATTTGACTGTCAATATTTGGCACGGACTTAAATCCTTCGTCCGCGTTCGCGTTTAGCAAACATAGACTATGAACTTTTTTACATATGTGTGAAATATTCGGCATATTTTAGTTTCAATAGGACACTTAATTTGAGATGAATCTGCACCAAATCACTGACGTATTTGTTTATTCAATCAAACACTATATGAGGCACACTAGGGTTTATTCACGCCCATGTTTTAGCAGATAATCTGATTGTAAATCACATCTTGACCTTGATGACATATGACATATGCTAATCCGTAATCCATGTCGAGGTACAGGGGCCGTTTCATAAATGCCAGTGGTAGTCTCCACAAGCGACTCACTAAAAATTCATGTATTATAATTATGACTCGTAGCATTCCTGCCCGTATTTGAGCTTCCTTATTAGCTCAGCCCATTAGACCTGCACCCACATAAGGATTAGGTAAATGTCAAAATACAGTTATAGGTATCGTACAATACAAGAGCGTCGTAAAACTAATTTTACATTTACTGCAGTGCACAACAATAGCCCATATTACGTGTAAGGTTATATCATAATCCAATGAGCTTCAAAAGAAAATGCAAGATAAATTACACCGATGATCATATGATTGCGTTTTAGTGTATGTACAACACCAGAATTCACACGCACTCATATTTTGGACGCCTGAGCTTAAATTAATGATATACGGCCAAGTCCAGGTCAAGAATACGCTTTTTCGTATAAACACGTATACGTGCACGTTGTAGTTTAGTAATATAAACAGGGCCTAAGCATCTGTATTCCATTGAAATTAATTGACAATCATTACACAGATACTACGTAAAAAAAGATTTCATATTTAAGAAAAAATTTGTACACACAGTTTGACAAATACAAACTGTGAGTGAGTCTAAGAATTTGCAATGCCAATTCTGTAATGCAATTTGCCATTTTTATATAATTCCCATTTGTCATAATTAGATGCCTGATGGGGCACACAAATGACACTATTATATAATCAATCTCCTGAGTCCATTATGCTGGCGTGGGCCGCTGTTTGTCTAATTTAGCATTTCGCGTAACAGGACATTTGGGCTGACTATATTTTTGATGTACGACAATTCGACCAATTTCATGTGGTTCTGTAAAGTGAAGGCTGCGTTATTCATTTTCAAGTTTACTAGCTTATGCCAGAGCTATCCATGTAAGCACAGCAAATACTGGTACTATGATTGAATCTGTGGTCTATTTTTGGTAGACCATTGTGTGTCTACTAACATTTTTTCCCTACTTTTGGTAGACATACAGATTCATATTTAGGCAAATTTTTTGTAGAATTTAGCACCTGGCAACTCTGCGTTTCACCGGCTAAAACCGAGCATTTAAATTGAGCAAAAAAATAGCCAAATAACCTCAAAATCGTTCGATGTGAAACGCTCAATTCAAATCTTCCTAATTCTTTTGCTAAAATTGTCGCAGAATTTGTCATTCTCATCAGCAGAAAAATGGCAATGACACCATGAGAGGAAATGGAAGTGAATTAAGTCCTCGCTGTGCAAAAAGGCATTTGTGTATAATGACCGTAGTATGTAGTTAAAATGTATTTTACTACGTGGCCTTTTATTCCTTTGAAAGATGAGTACCAAGTTCCTTTATACCATCAGAATATTCATTGAGCATGGGTCCCACCAGCCCACGAGGTATCAGTTGAAAATCTCCAAACCCGCCCAATGTCAACCAAACAAACAATATAAATTATCAAATTAAAGTTACATAGACATTGGAAGTACGCATAGCTGAGGTTCTGTCAATATCTGTATGCAGCATGTTGTAGTGCAACAACGTAGGGTAAGGGTTTAGTAGGTAGGGCTAATTACCAATAAAAAACCCCTTTGATTTGATGAGGATGAAAAGTCACGACGAGTGAAATTAAATTGAAACTGAGAGTTGAAGGTTAATCTGAACCTTCAGGCAGGCTCTGAACTACAGAAAAGATAGCACGTTTATAAAGACTAAACACAACATTCAATGAAATTTGTAGAATATCAAGGGATGAGCAGGAGGTATAGAATTATTAACAAATTAAAACGTGCTGAAATGTATTCTTTTTGCAAACATGACTCAGGTATTTGTATGAAGACAAATTACCTGGAATATAATTACCTTGCGTAACAGATAAACATTAATAATTTCTATCAAGATCAAAGTACATACATACACGATTATACATAGTAAAAACTATTTATGGGCCGTAATGCACAATATACTGTATATTATTACGTTTTCAAGTAGGTATGTATTTTTGTCGCTATTATGTAATTGAAAGAGTTTTCAACGGGGAAACGGGAAAACTTTTGGTAACAACCTGTACATGCGGGGATTTACGACAACACGGTTATAGTTATGGACTCAACAAATCCATTATTCGCGCATGCGTGAATATGTGTTAGTGCATTTGTATTCAGTACGAAGTATGAATATGCGAATGTGCACATATCTACATGTGTTAGTGAAGTGAAAATACGTTGTTTGTTTGTATCAGTGTAAAGTATACACATGCGCATGCGTGTCCACGCCACCCACGCGTGGATTTGGTGTATTTGTGTCAGTAAAACCCACAACGAACATGCGCTTGACTTGAGTACGCGTGGGTTTGGTGTATTTGCGATAGTAAAACCCAACGTATGAACATGCGCTTGCGTTCGCGTGGGTTTGGTGTATTGTGTCGTGTCAGTAAATCCCAGCGTATGAACATGCGCTTGCGTTCATAGTGTGGGTTTCTGGTGTATTTGGATAAGCACATATTTAAGCTTGCGGCCTGGTATAGAAATAGGAATTAATCGAAACATTAGGATTAGGACTATTTGTCTTCAAAAGCGTTTGCACAAATGTAACCATATCCATTTTACATTATGATGCTGCGTCATTTCGAAGGCGCGGTCACATGAAATAAAAATTCGGCCATGTAGCTTGTCAGTTCATAATGTGATTCAATATATGGTGTAAAACATTTTAGGAGGCGGGAAAAACAAATAGCAATAAAAGAAGCGGAAGGTCAATTCCAAGATAAAGCTGCAATACTAACATGAAGGTCGCAAAAAGGGGTTCCCTTTTATTTCACCATTACCCCCCGAGCCTTAATTTAATATCCATAAATTGTGATATCATCAATACTGAACTGAACTCAGCATTCAATATCTTATAGTAACATCTCCAACAAATAATCCATCATGAAGTCGGCACATTTTTGCAAGTTTATTTCCTACAAACTGAAACTGCATCCATTATTTGTTCATCCTATCTAATCATCTAATCCACTAACTCAGAATCAATAAAAACACCGTTCAATTTGCCCTTGGACAAATCTTAAGGAAATTATGATTAACGCAGTATTGTACAAACATGGAACAGTCAGCAATTAAGCTGTAAAAAAATTAATTTCACTTAAATATCTGACAGAATTTCTCCGCCTACAAATATACACTCAGGATCAGCAAATGTAACTAAACTATTCATTTAACCGAGTACTCTCATAAAAACGAAATCGAACTTATTTGTCTTGCTTTTTTTTATATTTATTACAAATTATGACATTCTTTCGAGTTTGGCCTTCTCTTCTCAGATAGGACCTTAATTTAGTCTAATCACACTTATGTAATGGTCCACTTTAGACTCTTTTGTTTTTGATGATTCATGAACAATTGCATGTGAATAAACAAGATTCACAATTTAGATGTGAATTAGGAACATGAACACTGAACACGTTTTATCTCTCAAGTATTTACCATGAATTTATCTTATTTCATTGAAACATTCAATTCGTCCACTTCAAAAATCTTATTTAATCCTGTCAGAGAGTTTAGTTCATTTAGCATCATAATATTAAAACTATATGGGCTCAACTAGTATTTGCTCATCCCAGTGTGTTTGAAGGGCAGCCTTAATTTGCACTTACTTGATCGAATCAAGGTAGTTTTTCTAAAATGTTATCTTATGGCCAAAATAACCCGCGCAATACCGGGTTGGAAATCACATTGGTAATCAAATTGGTTGTTTCAAATTTCGGTTAATTATCTAATAAATGTTTACATTTTGTTGCACAGAAAATATAATAGTAATTGTAATTTTAAAAATTGAAATTGAACATGTAGCAGATAGCTATGCGCGAGTCTGAATAGCCAATGTGATAGGCCAGGTTTTTAGCTTTCCAACTATTTATTGCGTAGGTCATAGGTCATACCGATGTATATTAAGGGTGCAAGCGGTTTCCAAAACAAGGGCTTAAGTCCGATTATATTCACAGCTAATATATCCGCAAACGCCTGATTAGAAGCTGGTCCATTCCATTATCACTTTATAATGCGGAATAACGCAGGAATATTGTCAGACAATTAATGTTGATTGCCTATTATTTCCAGTTAAACGCGCACGGACTTTTAATAATTTAATTAATTCCTTATTATTACATGCCACACATGCACTGCTGATTGGAAAATATATACGTATACGAATTTGCGTGATTTCAAATTTGCATTTGGCTATAAAGCACAAATGTGAAAAATTAGCATTCCATGGAGCTTTTTTATTGTTTTGCCGTTCTGGCAGTTGTGTTTCTTCCTGAAGCAGGTGTGAAGCAATTAGAATTCAATGCTTCATCACACACTTGTTTCCAGTGAGCCGCGTTAACTGGTATAAGTAATGTTTACAATTTACATATATCCAGTAATCTTGGCGTTTTTAAATTCAAGCAGAAATATCACAAATTCATTAAATTGGAATTTAATTCTGTGTATTTGGTTTTAATATTTGTAAATCCATTCTTTGTTGTTTTGATGTGACCGATGTTAAACAGATTTCGAAAAGTTACAGAATATGCAGAAATTTCCAGGTTATGAAATAAGATCAATGTATATTTCTGTGTTTCGCCAGCTAAATACCTATATGAAACTTTGTATATTTAGAATTTTTACACCAAAGATTCACATTACAAATAACATTACAATACATTCAACTATACTTATTGTGCTATTCAATATTCAACTGCCAAATACAGTTTTGAAACGCAAGAAGGCTCTAACTTTAAAGATTTCAACTGGTTCCAAATCAGGTGTAATTGTGTTGAATCCTTCCTGACAAGAATGGTCCCAGTGCCGACGAACGAACCTGACATACTAACAAGCCGGAATATAATAAAACAATCTGAACAGACAAGCCGAAATGTTTGGCATTGTCGTCTGACTCGAGACAATGACAAGCATGGAAAAAAATTGCTGACATCACTTTCCTGTTATAAATAGAGTAAATTCTGTAATAAGAACAGATGACTTGGGTGCCTTTCTGAAGCATTCATTTTTATATAAATATTTTTATTGTCTACCGAACACTAGCTGGCTTCAACAATGATCTCGACATTGTACATGTAGGTACTTGTTTAGCACGGTATTGGGTCTATGTGTACAATATTCACGCCAGTTCAGTGCTAACGCGCATTGAAAATTGCACTACTTCCATTCGAGTCAATTTAAGCGTCATCATCATAACACGGTAACGGTAACTGTATCAAGCAGGCAGATAGGAAGGAACTGATTTACCTGCGTTCGAATTACATAAGCTGCTACGAGATGTACCTGTATGTGCCAGGACGGACGTGAGATGAAATGCAATAATGGCCAAAATAATATCTTTTCGTTAAAACGGTCCTTTTTCGTTGAGCAGCACTCAAGGTTGACGTTGACGGGCACATCGCACATTCCTCATATTTCAGGACGAAAACGATAGGAATCATATAAATGTAGGTTTTCAAAAGGCATGTCCACGTCCGGAATCCAACGTGACGCTTTACATACTGCGGATTAGCTCGCAAGGAATCCGTGCTGATGAACTGATGATTTCTTTCGGGGAATTCGAAGCAAAATGAGCCGTTATTAATTAGAACTAATATTACCTGAGTGGAATTTCACGTCACGGTTCACTCATAAAATAACTGACTTAATTCACTGCGTGTAAGTATTTGACACGGCTAATTACTACATACAGGTGTAATCTGGAAGAATTATAACGCTAAAGCACAAAATATAATAAATACATTTTAATCTAATTAAGCCGTACCGCCGCAAAAATAATGATATAAAATGCATGCTTTAAAATTCGATTTTATTCACACCGTAAATTATGTTTCGGACAAAATCCGCTTTAACATTACAATTCTTCATTTTAAAATAGTATATCTTGGAGATTGTTCTTTTGCAGGTTGTGCATCCACACCTTCCATTCTAAAACAATAACTGTTTAATTTCACGTACAAACAAATTCCTGCCTTTGTTCAGGCCGTATGAATGTGAATGTGAATCTACCTTTGGAGATGCCGTGGCGTGTGTGTGTGAGAGTGGTTCACTTTTCGCCAAATTTTGTTCTAAATTCTATTTACAAATGCCTTTAGCCAAATGCCAAATGTATTTCATATCACTACTGTTTCCATTTGAGTTGCTATTCGACTTGTTTCAAAACATATCCCGTTAAGTTTTTACAAAGATTACATTACAATTTACAATGCAATAAACTATAATACATATGAACCTGTAATTGAAACGGAAAGGGATCGAGCTAAATAGAAATACAAACTTGCTTGACAGCAACTTGGGACCGGAAGGGTTTACCATCAAAGAAACAATATGCGTTTCATAACCCTTTCTTAATTTCACAAAATTAAAATTTGTATTTAAAAAATTCGTCCGCAGCAAGATCATATTGCTCGCATACACAACAAGAAATATTGATCTTGAACTTCCTTCTGTCTAGTCAATGGTCCATGGATAAAAAATCAGTATCCATGAAATCACTTAATTCCGTCAACTATGACGCGTATCCATCTGTATATCTGTAAATAGTATATCCGTCATGTGCAAACCCTTTAAATCCGTTTAACGGTAAACCCTTGTACGTAGATTCCCCAAAATTCAATGGCCAGTGGAAGAAGTGCATTTTCCCTGTTTTATTTGCAAAAAAAAGTAGGTACTCTGATAGTGGTTGTGATTTTTGTTAAACCCAATATTGCGTGTGACTCTCCTTCTGACAGCCCAGTTTAACGGATCAGACTGCCCAGAACCGAAACGCTTTTACACATAAGAACACATAATATCAGTCAAGTACAATGTCTGTACATTCGTCTGAGAATCTTTTTTTGAATCTTGAGTACATTGCAAATATGTTTGTTTGATCCGCATGGTTAGCTCAGCCCAAATATTCGTACTCTCGTCTTCTGACTGAAGAGTACTATGTGTTCGTCTTGACTTGACTTAATAGACTACTTCCCCATAGTCAAGTTCATTCCTTATTCGGGGTTTCCTGCATTCCACTTGATAAGGAAGCACGAGTGAGTGTTACGTGAGTAATGTACACACATGTGTTCAGAATATTCATCTTCTTTGAGTCTGGTCTGGATGACATGATACATAGATAACAGAGTATCAGGAGGAGGCAGACGGTGTGTCTAACGGGAGATTCAATTTCTAGTGTTAGAAAATAGATATATGTGTAATCAAAAGTTCTAGGGCTTTTGAGCCTCGGTTATTTCAAATCTGGCAAATAATCGGATGTAGTTCCTGTTAATTATTGTTGGAATACGAATATTTGAAAAAAATATGTTATTCCAGAAGGGCATAATGGGACAACTCTTGTCGCCCGTCTGTCTGTCTCCGATATTCCGTATGAATTCGTTACACATAGCAGCAAAATCCTGCACTTTACAAATATTATGAAGCGCATATTCTTTTTAAATAAATCTGCATCTCCAGTTTAAAAACATCTTTGTTATGCAACCAATGCTAACAATACGTTTGTAACAACAGGTACAATTATAATTATAAGTCACAGTGCCTGGGGATACATCGATCCGTCAACGCATTAACGAATTCGAAACTTCTAGTATTATTTACAAGTTCAATCACGGCACGCACCGCAGCAGTCATATGTACGAACCTGTCTTGTAGAATTTTAAATTGTAAAGGACTGCATGTGGATTTAGAATCTTAATCTTTTCTTTCAACCGGACTCCTTACCGGGATTATAACGTTTTGCCAAATTGAAACCTTCATTCCACATAGATGTTTGTATTTGTACAGTAATAGCTGAGCCACTCACTGATAAAGTGCGTGTCAGCAGTGAAGTGTGCATTGTTCCATAATATGCAATTAACACTGTCGGGATTTGATTCATGATGCCAGAGATCTTGACTTGACTCACATGGCATATTGAGATGATAGCTGAAGTACCTATGCGAATTAATGGGGATTACTTAGGTAGTTAATGCTTTTTCACACGCCAAGGTATTTGCGGATAATTGAGTCAATAATATCGCACGAACGAGGTGACATGGATAATGGTTAAATTTGGAACAGATCGCTGAAATATATAACCAGATATTCATCTAGCTTATCTGGACAGTTTTGTAATTGTACATAGTGAGCTATTCTGAATAGTACACAAATCTTGTTAAGCCTTAAACTGAGAACAACAGATCAAATAAAATGCTGAAATTTGAGCTAAAATACACCGTGATTCCAAGATTCCACGAAATTCAGTCCGGATCCATGTGAAACAAAAGCTCTTCAAATTACAACCAATCCACCTCAGTAAAAATACAATGAACCCATCAAAAATTCGTCAAATGAAACTTTGGAACAACAGACGCCTTAAGTAAACTCAATCAGAATCAGCGTGAGATTTTCGTAGACAGAATAAGCTGAGTGTTTTCTTCTGTACATCTTTGTAGCGATAAGAATTACAGATAGTGATACAGATATGCAAATGCCATTATACTGTATGTATATAGGTACCTAATACAAACACGAGTTTCTACAAGTTGTCTTACAATTGAATTGAATTCAGTGGCACCGAAGCATTTTAGCGAGACGGTTTTTCTTCTTCTGTTCCAATGGATGTTTGCTTGTCCTGATCTGCATACATACACATTTTTGCCAAAAAGAGCAACAACCCTGTCCCTCTCATTTTACACTAGTTACATAATCCTTTGTAAACCAACTGTCGTCAGCTGTGTGTGGTTTTGGTTTTTTCAATGTCTCCGTGGAGTACGTAAGGTACACATATGGAGACAAAAAAACCTCACTCTCGGTTAAAAAATAGAACCCCAAGAAAGGAACAATAATTGCACAACGATAAAAGATATGCTGGTGTATTCATATGCTACCTAAACGTAGATATCATTACTTATGCGTACATATTTTCTCAGACTCAGCTTATTTTCATTGACGCTCTGAGCAAAATATATTTTAAAATGTGTTTTGTAAGCCAGAACTAAAGAAAAATATGACATTTTTTGAAGATCAACCTATTTTAAACAATACGATAACCTCGATACAAAAAAAAACCTGTTTTGCTGCGGCTTGGGACCGGAAGGTATAAGCTAAGTATACATACGCTAAGCAACTTTTACATTGAATAATGATTTTACTGAGAAATGGAGACCGACTGATTAACTACCAGGGGCATCCAATAAGACCATAATAGTTTAAGTCCAAACTCCAGTGGCCGACCAGTAAAGTAACACTTCAGACAACAATTGCTCATGTTCTGAATTTTAGATTTTGCATGCTGAATTGTAGCCAAAACTATTCTGTCACGTATCAAACCACTTACAATTGAATGAGTTATTATTTGCTTCCTACAGTAATGTAGTGTAAGTCTGCGAAGGAGTCTCGATTATGGCTATTATTTGCGGTAGGGGGGTTTTGTTTCCTCGAATCTGGAGACTTTACCATTGGTTATTTTTATGCCCGTTTTTAATTTTAAATATTTTAAATTTTTGATCATATCGAGCGTCCTAATCTTCGAACAGAAAGCGTCGAAACTTGAACATACGTATAGATAATGTACTGAAATGAACGCGGGACGACTGGGCCAAACAGTTTGGACATCTGTGTACCAATTGGTGCAAAAGGTTTTGGAAGACCCTGCACACAGTCGATATATATTAAATAGATACCTACCCCAAATTATTTTTCAAAATAAAGCCTTAGAACCAAATAAGTTAAATTTCAACTTGAATTTACTTCATACAAGCGCATACAAGTCCTCGTCACCGCCACAACACAACCTGTTGGACAATTTAGTGTACCTGGAACCTGAATCATTAGGATATAACAAGTAAATCAACGATACTATTGACAAGGACATCTTGAAATATTTTAGGAAATGTTTCTCTTGTCAGAGTAAACGAACTTCCAAGTTTCCATTTTAACGCCCGACATGACTTTAAAAATAAAACGTCTTCTTTCCCGAATCTGAAACATGTTTTACCAACCACATGTGCTGTGCGGACGTTCATAAACTTCTGTGACATCTCAGTTGATTTCACAATGACTTTAATGGTTTGACTTAAAATAAATACTAGACCCAGTCCACTTGCCATAAACACACATAACATAGGCATAGGAATAATATCAAGAAATCGAACAGTGGAGAAAACAGATGTAATTATTAAGGCCTCCGAAATTGGCACTAGTGCAAAAAGCCATGCATCAAAAAGTTTGAACTGTATGTAATGCAGTATCTGATAAGCTCGGTAGTGCTGACGAAGCTTGACACGGTTCACGGTCTTGTCCCGTCGTTCAGGATTGACCCTAGAATAGTTGAATATTAGGTTCTGCTAGTTCCAGCTCATTTGCAATATACGTTATAGTTTTCTGTGACTTGATTGACTTATTTAGTGGGCAATTTACAAAATTCATACCAGAAATCAATACCGGTCTTCATCCAAATAGCGGTGGAATCGATGGAGAGCATTATGGATATTAGAATAATTAGGCTCAGTATCCAGGTACCGCCGTACATGACACAAATATGGGCAGTTATGAGAAAGGTGTATGGTAGCCACCCGTAGTTCAAAAATCGAAAGTAGGGTAAATCCGTGTGAGAGGCCCAAGTTCCACTCGGAAGCCCGAGTATAATTGTTAATGGTGGAAGTAAGACTAGTAATCGAGTTAATGTCTCAATTCCATTGAACCTTCTGCTCTTTGAATCCAATTTATTTGCTATGTTTTAAAAATCAGTGAAATATTTGGTTTTTTAGCGTCTCTTTAGCAATTGTTGTTTTAAATCAAGATGCAGATCGAAATCAGTAAATATTTTGCACTTACCAGAAATCCTGTTAAAGTCTACCATTCTGTTGAAATACACTACAAATTCGTTAGCTGATGAAAGAAATAGAATATGTGCTGGAACTCCAATCATGCAAGCAGAGCAAAAAAATAGACCCATAATTATTTCTTCTATTCGGATATTTTCTGGTGGTAAAATGACCAACCGTAGAATAAAACAAATGTAATAGAGGTTAGAAACGAGGCCTTGAAAAATTAAAATTTTCCAAACTGGAAAACTCCGAATTGAACTGTTGCTCAAAGATGGTCCTGAAATTGTTGAAGTTTTTGGCTCTGTCTTTGTCACAGTGAGGCTTTCAGCATTTTCAGACAGAACTAGGCATTTCTTATCTGTACTCCAGTAGAACGGCAGTAAATGGCATTGTGTTCCATAGTTGAAAAGCCAAATTAGTGGTTCAAAAGAATTTTTAGAAATCATTTTGTTTTAAATCTATTGAATTGATTTAATGTTTTGTTGAATGCGGATAAACGAGTTGTGATACCAGTCGTCAAATTTATTATATCTCGACCGTGTAAATCAAAATTCTCTGTTCATTAATTATTTCAGGCGTACAGCGTATTTACAGCTTTAATTTATTACTCGAGATTTGGTATATCACATTATTTAATAGGTAAAAAGACGATATCATCTTCCACTAGTTAGAATTTATTTATAAAGGTTAAGAAACGGTACTAACACTGTCTGCCAAATCTATTATTTAAGTGGGTAGGTAAGAACATGCAGAATGTGTAACTGGTTGTAATATATTTAATACTATGAATATTTCAAATTCCGAGTATTGAGACTTCTTTAAAAAATTCTGAAAGTGTACTAAGGGCAAGGAATTTTAGAAGTTAGAATTAATTAGGGCCCATAAGGTAGGTCGCTTTATTTAGCAATTGTAGTGTTAGCCTGTAAAGTGCTTAATCATGCATTCTACTACTGTATTGTGTGGGTAATATTCTAGATTCTAAACGTAAGGGAAACTCTGTTTAGCTATGCGAAACAATAACCTGACAATAATGTTTACTTTGACACCCATTTTGACCGTGAGGGAGCGGTCAAATCGCTTGGGTCATTGGCATACCCTGTCTTCACTTTGACCATGGCTTTCCATTGGTACCAAATATTTGCTGTAAAGTTGGAGTGGACATGATTTGCAACCCCCCAGCAAAAAGGGTCAAACTAAGTATAATAGTATACCTACTTTAATTACGTGAAACTTAAAACTAAGGCATCAAAAATTTCACGATTTTAACATATATAAATTTGCAGGATTACCAGGTAATCCTCGTGCGTAATATATATGTACTTGATTTGAATTTAGTACTTTTCACGTGTTTGACTTATGCCCACTAGTAAAGCCAGCATAGGTACCATATCTTCATGGAAGTCGCCAGCGGTGAGGGTGATGATGTGCTGTCATCAGGCCGATTTGATAATGAATCTTGTGTCTTTTGGGATTTACATATACGATATACCCTGGGACTTAAATGTTCTATACACACCTGTTTACATATCTTTCTTTTACTTCCGCATTTTTCTCTCGGCTCCATGTATGAAAGATGTATGTAATAAGGTATTGCGTATTGCTCTTGCATTCCGCGTCCCGGCGTCCCCTCCGCTGTTGTTTTTCATTTTATTCTCCAAAGATGAGAAAAATGCAAATTAAATGTCATTCATCCTATTTTTTTTGTCTAAAAAGTATAATAATTAGTGGTTCATGAGCACATGGTTCGCACTACAAGTTTAAGTAATGGGTATTATAAACTTATAATGGATTTTTTGGGTCTGCGTGCGGAGTTTCGGTTTAGAGACTGAACGTGTTGGTGTTGAACGGTGAGTGCGGATGTGGTAGATAACTCATTAAAGTTTTAAAAGGACGTCGCACAGCTTACACGGGTTTGTCGATACAACAGGAGAAGTAAATAGCTAGCAAAATTTCACTAAATAGCTTCGTTATTTGTGAATTTTAACATCTATTTTTTTGAAAATTTGAAATTTATAGGTTTTGTTCGCTATATAGGCTTAACATTTAATCAATATGGCGCTGATTTTCGTTACTGCGTTAGGCGTTAATCGTTTAAGCTATTCCTTTTTTTAATATATACAGATTATATTTGTGCGATGTCCTTTGAGTCATCCTGGTTTTCTTGAGCATGACATTAGCATATTATCCTCGACACCGGAGGGCTTTTAAAACTTTGAGCCCACACCAGAGCTTAATTTGAATTCGTCCTCCGTTGACATTGAATTATAGAATGTAAATAGAACCTTAATTTCCTGTTTACAAAGAAGAGCATGGAGAAGAGAGAAGAGATGCGTTGAAGATGACAATGGAAGAATTATCTTAATTAGCATCCATAGTCGGTATCAATGCACCGTTTAACTTCCAAACTAATTTTGTCACAAGGTTGTATGGGAGCGGCGTCCGAGCGATTAAGCTGGATTAGCATGTACGCATGGTTATGATTTACGATTATATTTTTAGACTGAATAAGAAGTAGGTAATTAAATTGGATCTACCGGAGCATACGCCTAAATACTAAAGGAAAATACACGCATATGCCATAGCCATGAACCTCAATTTGGACGCTCTGAATGCATTAAACGTATTTAAGGCTTGAATACGCATTATCAATTTACAGGTAGCCAAGCCCAGTAAGCAATACTGCTTTACTCGTTTAGTTTTACTCATGTGAATGTCACATTGTTTTTTTTACATTTCTGTAAAACGAACATGTAATACATCCATTTATTACAAATGGGACAAAAAATGCAGCACTTCTGTTATGCCAAACTGTATTTAAAGTCTAGCACGTCTTATCCTGGTGTGTGACAAGACAACAGCGTTGGAATTCCAAATTGTGAATATGTCCTTGTGTTATCCAAAACTGTAATTAATTATTATTTGAGTTTCCAATATAGTTTTCAGAAGCAATTTACCTTTAACAGTAATTTTGAATTTTTTGTTGTTTTACAGGATGAACCGTACAGGACCGAATTCCCAAGTCATTATTACTCGAGCTCATCAGTATACTCATATTCACCGGTGAGAATTTTTGACATTTTATGTAGGTACCTACATGAAGATTCGAGCTACACGCGTAATTTCTGCAGAAATGCCATATACAATTGTATTAACGCAGGGAGCAAGAAATTGTCGCAATGTTTCTAAAAAACGGATTTTCTGGTGTCATGTTCACACCTTGGCCCGTGTTTTTTCATAGAATCAATGTAAATGACGCTAAAACTGGGCATTTAGATTCTAGTTGATTGTTTTAATTTGTTTTATTTTTAGACCAGTTCGAGTGACTGTCCAGAACATGGTCGATCTCATCGCCGAACTACCCTCATTCTCACCGTATCCGTTGTCTTTGCCACACTCTGTGTTCTTAGCATCGCGGGGGTGGCCGCCTATTTAGGAAGTAAGTGTTTCAAGTTCTTATCGGTTCAGGTATAAGATATTTCTGTATTTAATCTATGCATGGTTCGATTTCATGATGAATTAACGATTCAAAAATTATGGTCACATAAACTGAAAGCTGGTACGTAGCATTCAAAAATCTTTTTTTTTGCAACAATGAAATTGTCCTTAAATTACCGTTACCTACCTCACACCATTTTGACTTACACACGTGGATTTGAAAATATACCGGAAATTCCTTCTCAAATGTGACATTTTTTAAACCAAAATTTTTATTGCAACCCAAAAACCGCGAACGTGTACTCGTACGAACATTGTAAATACCTCCCTACCAAAAACTACGTTCAGATTTGGCAAATACGTGCAAGTATTTTTTTCTAATTTCATCCATCCAGGATTACAGGACAGCACCAAAATAAATTGCCGAAGGTGCTCTTGTCAGTGCACTGAGGCAAAAGATCCATTATACCTACTTCAACCACTTCATTTTCATTGTAGTCCCTCATCTCATCTCGTCTCTAGAAGTTTCATCCCATTCTTAATCACTTTAGCGTATCGCTCCGTTTATTTCCATTCAACAGTCAATACCCATTTTTATGATTACTAGTGTAGCGTTATTTACACTCATTCCATCTTTTAATACATCATATCAGGTCTTTTTCGAGCGGGTAGGCTATTATTTCACCGTTCCGTTGTGCAGGCTTCATGTTGCAACTCATAATCTTTTCGTAAAAAAAACATGATATAATACCAGCGTACTGTAATTTGTACAGGGTTGTACACAACCTTTTACAGCAGCGGTAAGCAGACCCTGCAGGAATTAATCCATTTTGCTTTTTGAGCTGTGCAGCGGTCGCAAGCATTAAAAGTCAAAATATTATTGTAGCCACGAGGCTGGCAATAAAATTCTAATTGAATTTGGTTCGATTTTCGGAAGTATGTGTTAATGGGCTGGGAAGTAACAGGTGATGTGCCACCCCGTATACCTTGCATAGCTTTTTTGGCAGTGGAGCTAAATCATCGCCGTGAGAAGCTTTTTCTGATGTTAGAACAAGTATAAGTAATGAGAAAGAAACATGAGAAATGTCACTGATCTTGCTCGAGTAAATGACGTATAGCTCAGCTACATAATATATGTATTATTACGTAACGTTCGGTTCTTTTCCGGTGTGGTTTATTAAATTCGGTTGCTTGAATTACAAGAGCAAGAAGGGCAGGTTCATAAGCGTCAATATGAGTAAGGCAAGGAAATGCATTGCTTTAATAAATGGAAATATACTTGCTAAGGCTTATGGATTATAGGCTTGTGACAATAAAGGAGTGTTCCATTGTACAGTACTTCATGCCTATCTAATATGGAATTTGCCTAGGGATTCCGCATGTATTTGTCATGTCGGGTCATTAGTTCATTGACTCAGTCCTGCCAGAATCTCTCCTTATGTTCTTGGGAACTTCTCAGACGTCGCGGAAACTGGGACTTCATTTCCAATTTGCACAGATCATGGTTCACACAGTTCACAGACAAGGTCTTTTGCTTGTATAACGTCGTGGATTTCAGTGAGACACTTTTTTATTTGGCTGCGTCAGGAAACGCACTAATCCCGATCTGTTTTTACGACATTTTCGTCATGCTTTACTGATCAAAATTTGCTACTGTGTTACAGCATTAAAGACCCCGAATTTTTTGCGATCAGCGCGTATAGAAGATAACCGTAAAATATATTTACCTAGTTATTATTGGTAAATTCAGTAGCAGAAAATCCTGATTTTTAGAGTAAATATGTGGCTTTTTGCGGTATATGCTGATTATGCCTAATAAAAATGTCGGATAGAATTTGTTTCCCGTCCACCATCGTACGCATACGGTATTAACTGCTGACATCCACTTTCAAACAAACAACCGAAATTATTAGCGTTCGTATAGGTACAATATGCATTAAGAATTCCTAAGCCGTCACCCTACAAGTTTCAAGTCTCTAAGCACGTGCTAGCGAGGGATAGGCATCATGAAAACAACGGTACTTATACCAACACAAAGAGATCTGCAAGAATACGATGAACAAGGTTCGAATACTGATTAGCGTGGAATTATTAAAACGAGCTGGTTAAACCTTTCAGAAAAATATCAAAGCAGGGACGCGTACGTTAGAATAAAATAAGCGTGGATAGCAATTAACCCTCTCCACACTTCCCACATCCACCCGCTGAGATTTTTTGGCTTGGCTTGGCTTTGCTTTGCATTGCTCCTGAACTCGCTTTAACAATGCCACTTACATATTACTCACTTAAGGCTAATTCTATTATTTTCTGAGGACGGACACATGGATAGTTTAAAAAGAAATTCAGACTCAAGCTTAAGGTTATTCTCATATTTTGAATTTTGGCGGTATCTCGCAAGAACCTCTATTGATTAACGAGGTTCCTAGCTTTCCAAGGACATATTACATGTCTGATTTTTACGCGTATTACGAACGGTAGCGACATTACTCTGAATCACACTTAGCCCATTGGGTATAGCATGGCGAGACACCGCTAAAATTTCAAACCCGAGAATAACCTTAAGAAATTGAGCTCGAACTCAAGACAAAGCGTCAAAACCAAAAGTGTCATAAACCTTGACTCAAAAGCTATAGTTTAGCCCGAGGATATAAATTATGGCTTCGGTTGAAATTAATACTAACGACAGTATCAACAACACAAGGGTCATTCGTCATATTTGAGCTCCGCTTTAACAACAAATAGCAAATATATCAAATATTGAAAATGAGCCGAAGCTAACCGCAGAATAGCAATGAGAAGTAAATACATTAATTCTTACGCAATGGCCCCGCATGTGTACCTATTTTTGACTACTTAATGCGACGATGACGGCTTAAACCGCAATACACATTCACGTACGTAAAAAACACAGATCTTCAAAACTTCAAAGGTTTCGACAAAAACCAATTTAGCTTTAATAGGAAATGGTAATGAAAATGACTGTATAGCAGTAGTAAAGTGCAAACCTGAGCCATGGACATAAAAATACGAAATAATTAAGTTTTGACTAGCCCACAACCATATAAAAGCATTGGCATATACTGAATATTACGATGGTATTATGTGTTTATTATGTCCATTTCCAATGTCCATGCTGTAAAAATCCGTATGTAGATGTAATGTAACAAAAGCCCGACAAGAGAGAAAGTCACTGACCATGCCAAAATCAAGCTGTAATGTTAAATGTTATGCTATGCAGCGGGAGGAATACCGCAACAATGGGTTGAGCCTCAATGCACATAGACACAAGTTGCGGTAAACGACGACATGGAGCTCAGTTACCCATTGTTGTAAATTGTAAACACCTTGAAATACAAATATATTATATGTTTGATATTACAAAATAGTCAAATCGTTCCGCAGACTGTAACTGATTTGATTCCTGTCATTTGCCACCCTCTACGTCATAATCAGAATGATAAGTGTCATTTTTCGACATTCCTTGGTCTTAGCACATTGGATTTAGCTCTTCGCACCACATGTTGCAAATTGAAGGCGTTCAGTGACATTGACATATAACAAATCATTTATTGCAAATTACTTTCGACGATTTTTTATAATTAGGTTTTGAGAATTTATTTCAATTGACATCTATCAACTCAATTGAGGTAAATTGCGTATACCAATATTATGTATTTAAATGCTAAGTTCGGATTTTAGGTCAAACGAACATGAACGCCGCATTCATGCATACTACATGTAAATCGGATCAAATAATTGTAAGCTTTAAAATTTAAAATCTTTTAGGAATTAAACCGGGGTTATGAAGACATCTGCGATTTTGCATTCAAAATTCCCATTCACAGATCATTTTGCGATTTCTCAAATGAATCCAAAAATGGCATCAGCATGTCTTTTTCAACTGTTCAATGTTCGATCCAACGAGACTATGGCTTATCTAATTTCAGGAGTGCTGTCATGTTTATGTCACAGTTGAATTCTAATTCAATAATCAGACAGCATCCAATACAAAGAGCTTCACAAGAGGCTTGCTAAGCTGTTACTTTGTACAAGGCTTATTAAAACCAGACTCGCTTTTGTCATCAATACAATATCAATAAAACTTATATGTACAGGACCATATAGATGTATCTGTAGGATTTTGAATAGGTAGTCGACACAAAATTACTCATGATTTTTATTCTAG
>JAQFYT010000396.1:0-26253 GCA_034694925.1 Ceratophysella denticulata
GAATGAGTCCTGTGTACAGAATGCAGTGATCCTGGTGTCAGGGTTACTTAAATTTCTGCAAATTTTCCATTAATATAAATAATTGCGGGTTACAGTGAATTCCAACGAATTTTTTCAACAAAGTATGTGCAGTACGATGTAGTGATTAGTTCTGAAGACAACTTCGCTTAAGCGGGGGATATTCACTAGTTGATTCTATATTTGCTACTTTTGTTGTAATTAGTTAACCATAACTTATTGCACATACTCCTAATAGTAGAACAAACTAACTAAAGAGAGCATAAAAACGCCGATTTAAATAGCCGCGCCAAGTAAAAACTCTAATGGCGGCTGAAAAGCTTGATCAATTTTCTATTGGCTATCTTTGCTCTATGACACTTAATTAGACAAAGTTAGGTATTTGTATGTACTACTGTCTGAGAACTTAACGGCGAGGTATATGTATGTATATATTTATATAAATAGGTGATATATTTCTCATCTATAGAAATATACTATTAAGCTCATTAAATTTAGCAAATGTTGAGTATGTTAAATAGAATTGTATAAGGCATTTACAGAACTTCAAAGCTATTCTCGCGGAATATTTCTGCGATTTTCAATGTTCTTTCCATTCAACCATTTCCAGTGTATTGTCCGTAGTTCTCAACGCTGAATATATAAGTAGGATTACAAACATTAGAACAATGTATATGTATTTAATGAGTTCAAAGCCCTGATTCTGATTCCAAGCGGTGATGATATTATTTAGGGAACTGGAAAATGAATAGAATACAATACTTTTGCTTTTGTTTATGGGAATTACAGGATTAATTTTGTACTTCAAACAAATAGCATGAAATAACATAAGCTCAAGGGAATATATTTGTGTCCAAAAACGAAGAAGAAATCTTGTCGATCAAATATATAGTGTTTTGTTAAAATATACCGTAGTATTTTGCCCTCTGTAGCTTAACAAAGCGTGGGGCTTGCATTAGGGGCTTCCGTTAGGGGCTTGTACACGTTACGGCTAATGGCAGCATTGAATTTGGATGCTTGAAACTCGTAGAAACCGTTCCTATGATTTTTATGGTCTGTTCAATTCTAAAATGTAATATGAGCTATCTCCATATAGGGCGTTTTCAAAGGCGCGTCAGTGTGCTGAAGCGAGAGAGAAAGTAAATCAAATGTAAAATTTGGAATTAATTGCACATTTTCTTTTGTTTTCATAGGCTTTGGTCGAGTATGCCACAACGACGCCGCTCCACGGGGACTACATCGCCCAAGTTCCCATTTCCATCATATCCAATTACTTGGACATCGTAAGTTTTATACACTTTGATTTTGATTTTAATTATATTCCGTCGTGTAAGTTTCAACCTGGACAAAAATACGAATTTTTTCCTTTATTAAAAGAGAGAAAATTACTTTTATTCGCCAATTATTTGCATATGCTTTTCCTTAAGTTTATGCGCATTTCTAGGCGTAAAGTAAAATTAATTAGAAGTTCGTTCTGAGCTACTATTCGAAATAAATTGAAGAATCTTCGCTTTCTTGTACAATTTACGGGTTCCGTTCCTTAGCGTAATGAATACAGGAACCCTTATTGAAGAAAATGTCATAAAAATGAATATATCTACGCAGGTACACGTTACGCATATTGAAAATGCGAGACCAGGAAAGTCGAAATCCTATCAGCGCGTGTCAGCCGCTGGAGATAAACCTCTTGTGCTACAATGGATAATATTAATCACGATGCTAATGATAATGACAGTAAATAGCTGGGTAGCTGAGATTTTCCGAATTCTCATGTAGATGACCTAATTACTGTATATTATATATATTTCACCGAATATAACATTTCATTAGTAAACCCGCGACCCGGTTCTCAATCCCTGTCATGTCATAACACTCAATCAATGAAAAGTAGATTTCTGGGAAATATCGAGTGATAAATGACGCTCTGGTCTCATTCATCTCCAGTCTGAACAAGGCTCTTTCGTAATTAGGCCTATTACTGTTTTGATTCCCATTCAGAGTCTGGGCAGTGATTAATTCTCACGTATACAACATACGCCTAAACAATGGCCATAGGGAGTGGTTTGGTTTGGAGTCCAAGTTTCCGAGAAAAGCTTCATTAGTACCTACCCACATAGAAAATCAAAGCCTGAAGGATATTATTTATTATACCTTAAATAATAATAAAACTATGAAAGCACATTAAAGAGTTTTGCCCTATTTCACTCAAAATTAATTTAAGACTCAAAGTCCTTATAAATACGTAAGTTGGGGTTGAGTTTTTGGTATAGAGAAAGAGAGGCTTAGATCCCGGGTATTTAATTATTAACTTTTTGCTTGGTGTGCTGCATGTGCAGGAGCAATAAATTACAATGAGAGTGGGACTAGGAGGCAGTTCCAAATTAAAAGCATTCACTAGCCTTAAGTAGGTACTTGTTTTCTTCATCTCGGCGGTACAATTAATTTCTCGGAGCTCTGACAGCTTTTTCCTATCTATGCCCATGGTCTCGAAATTCAATTGCAACCAATTCTATTGCAAGCGCTATTGCAAAATTCAGGAATCGACAAACGAACATATGAAAAAACATTAAGTTTGCTTAAATGCTATTATAAATATATCAATATATTATGTTCATTTATTTACAGGCTGGTGACCTACTGGGCAAGACTGAAGTGGAGGAAATTCTCCTATCCCTATCACCGCTGTTGGACAAAACCCATCCGCCGCCGGCACTTTGTCGATTTTTCTCACGACAGTGTCGGCGACATCCGCGCTGTCGCCTCGTCGGCCAACTTTTCAATCCCGTCGTTTGTCGTGCTCTCAAGCATCACATGGTAAGTACAATATTGGTTTCATTTATAATCCTTCAAATTGGCACGAGAATTATACAATTTTCAACTTGACGGACATTTTACGCATTTGTTACAGTGAAAGTTATGCAATTAGGGTGTAGACTTTAACATAATTTGGCACATAAATGGTAATACATAAGAAAAATGCATATGGAAACCTGTAGAGCTCCGCAATTCCAGAACCCGGTTTATTTACCAATTTCATCAAAAGGAAGAAAATCCGGAACCGAGAAAAGGGCATTATTTATGTAAATAGACGGTAGGGAGACATAGGAGAAACTGCATATGAATATTTATACCTTATATATACTACCTACCTAGTAGTAGTACAGTAGTAATAGTGTGAGTAAGCTGGATGCTGGAAACGAGGCAGTTGCAGCGGTATTATAGTCGTCTCCAGGGTTCCATTGAATATTGCAATTTGATATGACTGAACTGCTGCGGAAGGAGGTCTCGGAAGAGCTTTCTTCTCATTCCAAACGACTATCTATGTACTGTCTGAATCTGCTAACTCCAAATACATTCAACAGAGACATGCTTCCGCTTTGTAGTCAAGGCTTTTTGCCAAACCAGCAGGCCAGGTTCCGACTACACTACATACATACATCGGACGTTTCTATTAAATTCAATTGAGTTTTTTAGAACGAGCAAGGTCCTTATTATATTGGTGTGCATGGAGGCTGAAATATTGAAGAAAGCAAGTATTCAAATTGTCGGAAATTGCTTCAATTTCATGCAAAATACATGGACGTGCATTATTTATTTGCATGCCCTGGTTATCCACTTGCCACTGGAGGTTTTGATTAATTTACAAGGTGGACTTGTTCATTATCGGAGAATTTTTAAATTTTCAATTTCGGTCGGATATCTTTAATGTTCCCTGGTAAACACGACTTTCACATTTCATGTGAGTACATTGTATTCAAAACAATTTTTTGGGCATTTCTGAAAAATTCGAATTTTCGAAATGTGTTCGGAAATTACACCAAAACGTGAAATCCAATATTTGAAACGAGCGAAAGCTGAATACTACCAAGCCATCTTAAATTGTTTTCCCGCTAATATTTAAAAATGCGTCAGTCATCCGAGAGAGCTAAACGCAACTACGTTGCCTGTATTTTAATTATGGTTGGAATCAATCTGCTCTTGTTTAAATTCGAATCTAATAAGAAAAGTGAAATTAAAAAACCTAACCTGCTTATTCATAAGTCTGTAACTAGCAAAAACCGAACGCAATACAGGACTTTGTTCAAGATTGCGGACTCGATAGGTAAATCAATATTATACAACATAATTTGAAATTGAAATTGACCATTTTGCAAAAGATGAAGGATAAACACTAAAATTCGTGCAAGACGCTCTTATCTGAGCCTATGATTTGATTGATATCCAGATTTCCTTGAAACAAATCTGGGAACACGTGGACGGAGGGTTTTTCGAATTCACGATCGTATTCAGGAGTCTACAAATAATACAGAGCTCAAGGTTAAACGAGAATTGGAGTGGATGAATACTCTTAAACCAAATTCTGATGATCCCAAGCTAATTGATATTATTAGGTAAAATATTACTAAATGCTAACCATAAGATGTTCACACGGGTTAAAAAATTCAAAAAATATCCTTCCAGGAAACGATTTTTATTTCCACCGAACACAGAAGCAAATTCCGTGGTTGATCGAAATATTAATTTTGGGCAATTGAAGATTCAAAAGCTCGAGCGGTTACTTGAACAAATTGTACGAATCTGTACAATATACTTCAATTCAATCAGTACCAACTTAGCATTGGCATTTCAATGTGTCTTCTCCATAGGAAGATGGCTTCTACGTCGAATGCGGTGCTTTTGACGGCGTATACCAATCGTATACGTTATGGCTGGAACAAAAGCTTGGCTGGGAAGGACTTTTGATTGAACCTGACCCACTAGCATTTCGTTTATTGAAAACATCAAATCGTCAAGCTTATCATGTCAACTTAGGACTGTCCAAGTTTGATTATCCGGTCGAAGTACGTCATTGCATTAATATTTCTGTATCAGTAAGTACATAAAATCCGTTTTTATTGCCTAACGTTTGCAAACAGCTTAAATTCTACCGACACCCTGAAAGACCCGATATGAACAGTATTAATCCGTTTCCGAAACTGAATTCAACGAATCTGGGAGACATTATGGCGGAAGTGAAAATACAATGCGTGTCGCTCTACACTATGTTGTTGGCTTTGAATCGTACTTCCGTCGATTTCTTTAGCTTGGACCTGAGCGGGACTCAGTTTGAAATCTTGGAAGCTATTCCATTTGACAAGATTACCTTTAAGGTGATAATTATAACACGCTTTATTCGTAATACGGTATATTCAATGACTCACGGTCATACTTTGGTGTAATAGGTCTTTGTTGTGGATTCCCATTTCATGCCGACTGACCGACTTCGTATTTTTATGATGTCCAAGGGATTTCGGTTTTTCCAAAACTTCGCATATGATACGGTGTACTTTCATGAGGATTTTCTGAACGAATTTTGACCAATCTAATTGTCATTTCGCTATATCATGTTTTAATGTTAATAAAAACGTTAGCTGTTATGAAGAGATCTGGGATAATTTCAATTTTTACGTCTCCATCTAGAATCAGGTACCCATTTCGTTAAGCCGAAAGGTAACTCCGGCGTTAGCAAATCGTAAGTATCTCTTAACTAAACGTGGTCAATTGTCCAGAACGGACATGGTATAACGATTTCTCAAAGTCCATTATTTCCTTGAACGCTATTTCTTCTATTCTCATTGTTCCATTTCTTCGCACCCGAGTGGAGGCTAAGACAGGGCAAGATAGATGTTTTACATGGAGAAACATCACAATCTCCATAATGGAATTGTCTTTTCGTGGAGTTCTAGTAGAGTCCAAATGGAGGTCAGCCCTCCACACACGTACTACATTACACCCGCCGAGCACTGGTGCTTCGAGGGAGCAAAGACATAAAGATGAAACTTTAGTATTCCTTTTGGTCATTCCTGGGTTTTTTACGGAATGTTCTCAGTCTTTTGTGCCGTGTGCACGTGGTGAAAGTTCTTTTGGGCCTGTGTGATTTGGTTCTTTTATTTCTCAAAATTCGAAATAGGTATGCTGTTATGGTAATCCAATTATTTGACCAAGAGAAACCAGAATTCAGCCTATGGAGTTCGTTCAATATTGTGTCCTGTATTGTATGTCTTATATTATTATATATTTTATTCGTTCTTGGATTAGTTGATACAATTTTCTCCTAGGGCTCCCATTGGCGAATTTGAGTATTCAAACGGTTTAAGATAAGTGAGCGACATGTGATTGAGATATGTACTCCGCTGCGAATAAACCCAAAGAGCAACACTATAAAATTTCAGTTTCTTGGCATTAACTTAATCACAGATAGACAGCGTGTCATACTCAGGGCACGAGGGTAGAAATCCGGAGGGTATGAGGGTAAAAATGTGAAGGGCATGAGGGTAAAATCATGAGGGCACGAGAGTATGAGGGTAGAAATCCAGAGGGCATGATGGTAGAAATCCTGAGAGCATGAGGGCAGAAATCCTGAGAGCGAGCGGGTAGAAATCCAGAGGGCGCGACGGCACGAGCGCATGAGAGTACAATTAGAAATACAGAAGATGGCACGATACAAGAATTTTGAAAAGCGACTTATGAACACAGGATGGCGAGAGGGCAGAGACAGATGTTGGAGAAGAGGGCACGAGGGCAGATTTGGTGCCCTTCAATCAACCTGACGAACCTGACCAAGAATACGCTGACAGTTTCCGTTAATAAGTCACAAATGTGTCACAACTCACAATTATTGTCGTTTGGTCAAACAAGCATATTTGCAGCCAATACACTACAGGTCCAACTAACCGTGACAGAATTGACCATTCACCGTTCTGGAACAGAGTAGTTTTTTGAGTGTGTTTGAGGCTCTCTGCGTTCCTTAATGGCTTTTCACCACTTGAGTACATTAGAGTGAGAGGACTTATCTTTGATTTAATCCGTCTTCCAATTGTGAAGTCAAGGAGTCGAGCCCATTCCCTACAAACGCACAATCTACAAACCCCTACTTGACTCCAAATGGAAAGCTTCCTCGAGTACTCTGTCTGAACTTTCAAGTACGAAGTGAAAGTTCTTCATTGCACACGGCACATTACACTGTTGCTTTCCCTGCGAACATGTTTGTAGAATTTTGCTGTATTGAAGGGTTCAAGTAGATTAGATGAACTTTTGTTCTTACACAAACGAATTTTTCATTGGTTCCTCAAAGCAGCAGGTTTAGTACCTTCAGAGACGCATTTTTTTACTAGAGTTCATCACATTTTGAAATATTCGAAAAGTGTGCTCGAACACCGACCCAAATTATTGACGCGGTGGAACGAGGGAAGAAGAATGTTAATAGTATGCGTGTGGGTGTGAGAGCCAAACAAACCCAAGATTACCATACTTTTGTTCTTATTCAAGGAAAACTCCACCCCTCCCTGTGTGTATGTGAGATAGATAGAAAGTTTATTTTGAGAATATTGACCCGATCACACCCAAAAGAGTCAAGAGAGGCAGGAGAGAACATTTTATCATAAATTTACAATTTCCGAGTTCCCTGTTGACGTCCAAATTTAGTGTGCAGGGGCAACCAAGTTTCTCCTCACACGGAGTGTGCAGATAAGTTGAATTGATTTACTGACATTTCGTGTTGGACATTTCGATATGTTTACAGCTTCGTTTTGAACTAAACCAGCTGCTAGTCAAAACTCTATGTCCAACTCACGATTGAAATTCGAAACTATGTGAAATGCCGGTTGCAAGTCGAAACTCTATGTCAAACGTGCGATTGGAATTCGAAACTATGTCAAACGCCGATTGCTAGTCGAAACTCTATGTCCAACTCACGATTGAAATTCGAAACTATGTGAAATGCCGATTGCAAGTCGAAACTTTACGTTAAACTCACGATTGAAATTCGAAACTATGTCAAACGCCGATTGCTAGTCGAAACTCTATGTTAAACGCCGATTTCCAAGTCGAAACTCGATGTCAAACGCACGATTGCAATTCGAAACTATGTCAACCTCCGATTGCAAGTCGAAACTCTATGTCAAACGTGCGATTGGAATTCGAAACTATGTCAAACGCCGATGACTAGTCAAACCTCTATGTTAAACTCACGATTTCAAGTCGAAACTCTATGTCAAACTCACGATTTCAAGTCGAAACTCTATGTCAAACTTGCGTTGGCAAATTGAAAGTCAAACTTGTCGCAGAGAAATGTCGTGCTATTTCTTTTGGCACAAGTGGGTGTATTGTAGAAGATTCTAGGAGACAGGCTGGAGGAGGGGAAGAAAGTTATATGACTCAGAATTAATTTTGTGGTTGAGTTGACACAAACATATTGTATTTTTGGCCGCTTGACTCAAGTCTCCCTTCGTCTTCTTCCACCGCAGTTTCAGAAGGAAAGTGCAGTCAGGCGTTGAGACTTGGACCTTTTGTTGTAGTAAACTCCGGCTAATTTAAGGAACTAGGTCTTTTACTCGACTCAATGCCATGGTGGATGTAGTCAAGTGAGGAAATACATTAGTATTCGTAGTATCCTCGGGTTAGCAATGCAGAAATTTCTGTTCATCCCATAGTTACAGGGATACCGGACATTCTACCTGGTATTGGAATTTTAAATCCTCTAGCAAAAGCACCAAATACATAAACACAAGAATCCAGTTTGTATTCTATTATATTTCTAACAGGTCGAACACGGTATACAGTCTAGCGACTCTTTTCCGGTCCAAAGAGTCGTTCAGCATTTGTCTATACGAAATGTTCGCAGGATATTTCCTGCGTTATACATACTACTAGTAGATTTGTGCCATACAGACTTGGAAAGTGCATTTGGGTTGCATTTTCCGAGCACTACAATAGAATTTCTTGCATAAACAGATTTACAGCATTTTGTATATGCATAACTTACTGCATTTATTAACCCGGAAATTTAGCTTACATTTCTGCTGTATTGAATTGGAATGCAGCATGTAATACGAGTATCGTATATTGCTAACGGCGGTTGCACTAGGCTAATAAATTAGAACGAATCAGGTAAATGACCTAAGTGCAGCACTAAGATATTCAGATTTTAGAACCTCGAGACGCGGAAGATTGGAGAGTGATTAATAGAGAGTCAGTTAATTGAATTTCATCTTGACTTGTAAATGTCTCTTTGAAGTAGGCAGATGAAGATTAAAGGAAGACTCTCAAGAAGAAAATCTTATATGTAAAATTATATGTAGGAAGAGAGCTATAAGGGAAATATAGAAAAACCAAGGCCCCGTGTAATCCCACAAGGGATTCACAAAGCTAGGCCAAAAACCGAGTTAGCATAAATCACGATTAAATTCAAAAAATAAGGCTTTCTGCCAAGCCTGAGTTAAAACTAGACAGGGAAGCAGGCAGGGAAAGCCACAACGTTCCCTTTTCCCTTGTACTACTACTATTGAGTACATGTGGGCTATTTCGTTTATTCGGAGTATTTGAAGCACGTGTTACGGTTTGGTTTCGGGTTCATATGCGGACTTTCATTGGGAATTCATGTCAAAAGAAGCATAAATCAAAACTATTTATGGTTGGTATCCAAGTTTATAGCGATTTAGTGAAGAATAACAAAAACGTATATTAGATTTTCAATTGCCTTTCCTATTTGACATAATGTGACAGATTTATCAAATTTTCTCGTAAATGACGCCATATTTAAAATCTCGAGGGAGTAACGGCGCCATGTGGATTTCCTTATCGCTAATACGTCTTGAGTCCGCTCAGTGGCGCCAAAGCGTAGTTTCGCCGGTGTAAAGCGACGAACATGCCTTCCAATCATTTGCCGCTGAAATGGGAATACTTTAAAAACATACTTGAGTTTAACATTATTTTTGTCTGTTAAGCTTAACCTATATTCAAATACGGCGCCGAATAACAAGTTTAAATTCGCAAAATTTTCTCCGAATGGATCATATTTCCGGTGAGAGCGTTAACATACCTATGCTCTTACTCCGATCTTAGAGGATAGGAACTAACCATCTGTTTAGCCTTCCTACCAAAGTCAAGAAGATCCTATTGTCTTCCCTTGCAATCTTTTATAATCAACTTTTTTTCGTCTTGTTCGAAGTTCGAAACGACAAGAGATAAATCCGCCCCAATCTGAACAGGGAAAGAAATCCGTAATTTCTTCTATGCACTTGAGCTCTGGCACCAGATTTGCTACCATGTTTCCTTTATAAGATAAAAAGAAACAGATTTAGTAAGGTTTAAATTATTTTTTCATTTATAAATACCTATTATTGTACACGATGCATTGCACTAAGTCCTATGAGCAATACGAATTGCATAATACAAAAAGATACATTACATTTAGTTTTTATACGTATAAGCTGAGCAAGCTTTTCAGTGAAAGTCCCGAATGCCCTCTGATGATGAGGATGTCTCTTTTATGACGGTCATTAGAAGTTAGGGAAAGAGCTCTTGTAAAGTGTCGTCCTTGTAACAGAAACACACACATCTCATCATAATTTAATGTCCTACTCATTAAAGTCAGAGGTTTGAGCTAAAATCTCCGTGTAATGTCTCTCTTTCTCTGCGTTATGCTCCCTAATGAATAATTTTCTTGGGTGAAGAGAATTGCAAAATTATGCATCTATTATACTTTATAGCTATATTTCCGCATGGAGCTAGTTATGTCGTAGGTAGTAGTTCCAACTGTTACGTTTTATTTGCTTAGTTTAGTTTTGATGTTATTTTTACAATTTCTTTGAATTTATTCCGACTATTTGTATAGCTAATGCAAAATACATGTAATGTAACCTACTCTTTTTCTAGACGTCTTTATCAAGACTGCAATAGCTAGACGGACAAAATGCGAAAAAAGTGTAGTCTCTAAAGTGCTTCTTGTAAGTGTAGCTCGAGGCAGGTTTCTAACCATGCATCTCGGCGTCTGGGATGGGATTAGCAATAGCAACTATCTGGCAAAGCTATACACGAGCAACTAAATTATGACACTATCGCTGTACGAGATAAATGCCGCTGGGAAATAACGCTTCAATTTTTTTTCGTGATAAACGATTCCAATATAATTCTCGTAGCAATTGGCATCTCTGGAAATTATTATGAGCATCACGACCTACCATGGATGCATCATGTGCGTCTCAACTCAACATGAACTAAAATGCTTGAACCCGTTTTACTAACAAAAGTACTAACGAAACAACTCTGGTACAGAATATATATTGTTCGCCAATATTGTATATACATTGACCGCATCTTTAAACTGTGACCCTAACCGCAGTCATTAGAGTTCAAGTCAAGCAACTTTTAATTGTAGCCATGCATCTCGGTATAGCAGGTTTCTTGACATCGCACTGTTGGCGATTCGCTTGAACGCATTTCGTTTCATGTTCCGTGTTCGCACATGGCCCTGTTCTAAATAGACGGCCTTAGATTCTCACCAAAAAGCCTCACAGGTCAAAGAAGGCTTTCACCGCTATTTTGCTCACTCTCGTGCTCGTTCAGGACCACTAGCGTTCAGAATAGGCTTAGGTACTGTAAAAGAATTATGATGATTCGAAATTTGAAACTACACGGATGACTAGCACGATAGCTGTAGGAAAAAGGATGAACGATGAACCGTGTATCTGTTCTGTACTCTGGTACCGAGTCTGTTTACTTCCCCCATTGTTTTTTTTTTTGAAAGAAAACCTCATTAAGGCTTGGGCTAGTATATACTGGTATAATCTGGTATACCACCATATGCCAAGACAAGACAGAGCTTTACCATAAAAGAAAGTAATGGGGAGGGTTGGAGGTTGGAGATGAGGCGGGGTCGTCGGGAAGTAAAAAAAAAACTTTGGGATTTGCGGTGTGAAAACAGGTCAAAATGATGGATGGTCAAGGGGGTTTGCCTTCACTAGAACGGATTATGTAACAACTAAACTACCCAACTGGACTTTGGGGAAATTGCTCTCTGTGTTGAGGGAAACATATCGAAAGACTACAAGAACGAAATTGTTCTTTTCTTCTTCGTTGAGAGCCTTGATGATGATAGGGTTAAAGTATTGTCCAGGGAATGACCCAAAGCTTTTTGTATCGCACTGGTAGTGTAATAATTCATCTTCTGGGTTGGTTAGCTAGGTATCAGCTTTGAACGTCTGAAAAGTGCTTTCAATCGGCTTTAATAAGAACGTATATATTTCTTATTGCTAAATATGTAATTACGTAGAATTTTTCGAAAATGTTATTCCGCGATCTGTGTAACGCTGTGTTGAATGACGACGTTTGGCCCTAGCCGCGCTCTAAAGAACGGTACCCAGTAGGTACATAAAGATCTGTTTAATTCGGTAAGCTAATCATACCTTGTTTAATTGAGGTAAAACGCATGACGCATTGGAACAACAATCGCGTCAATAAGGCCATTTGAGTGCGTACAATATTTTGGTATGGATCAATTAGTTGCAGTTTGCAACACACTTGCCACTGTTCAAGCATAAGTGAAAGTGCTAAGCAAATACTCGCTGTACTCGTGTTATCAGCTGGATACTGTACGCTAGGCATTGTACGCTGACCCGGACTTAACCCTTCAATTTTCGTAAACATGCCAGGTGGGTTCAGGGTCAACGATTTATTACACATTTTTGCCAGTTACTTGTCATCAAAACAGCGCTAAAACGTCATTGAAACAATATTCTGTTTTAATGTCAATATGTCGTCCAAGTAATAAAAAACAAAGTTTAACACGTAACGTGTGAGATTCGACATAGGCCATGTTCTTTTGTATTTATCTCACTTGGGCTGGACGGTTCTGTCAATATTTGGTGACTTGACTAGCATCTGAACCTGGGTGTTTACGTTGACTCGGTTGAGTACACTCTGCTATGACCGTTACGTTAATTCTGGAGGTAAAGCAAAAGTGTTAAGCCTTTATATATATTACATAGTTTCTAGCCAACGGCGTCTGGTTTGTCTAAAATCACAAATGGCAGTACCCAATTTGACACATGAATTTACCATGGATCCTGGTTTTGTATATAAGGACAACGTAAGGGATTCAAATAACAATGTTTAGCTTGAAGTGGTCGAGCATATCCTCCTACAAATTGACGACTGGTCTATACTTGAAACTGGAACTCCACTACGATTCGAAACCTCCAATTACGTAATGGATTTGGGTATTCATGTTAAACAAATAGGGAAAATGTCAGGTTCAACTGACAGAGCAGTCGAGAAAGTAATTTCACTGTATAGTGGGTACAGCGAAAGACGGATATTCGTGTGAGGGGTCAATTGAGTCTTGGACAATCTGGTATCAGTATTTTAGCCATATATTCAAATCAAAACAAATGACAGTCTTGAAAATCTTCCGGACTATTAAAAGCTTTGCAGAACGGAGCTGTATAGGATAGCTAAGTGGTTGGAATTCCATGCTACCATTGAACAGTCCTTTGAGATCACATTGGAAAGGTTCAAAAAGTTCGACACTCACTCAGTAGAGAAATGATGATTGAAGAGGCCCAGAGCACCGAGCGTACATGGAGAATGCGATATAGGCCTTGCGACTCGGAGTGGCAGTCGAAAGTACAGCTTATCTCTAGGCCGACAGATGGCACTACATACACTACAGTGCTTAAACCTGCTGGATTCCATATTGTTTGATGCCCAAATGTCATGAAACCCATATTTGGTTTCAGGTTTTGGGCAAAGTGCGTGGTTCCCATTCATCCAGCTGAATGGCTCGAAAGAATTTAGAAAATTGGCCTACAATTCTCTCTACTGCCCGCCTCGTCCCTGTGAAATAGAGATATCCATGCATTAGATTATCGGACTTTCACGCTCTAGCTCTAGCCTAACACTTGTACACTGCCGTGGCTGGAGAACTTTCGTTCCGACCATCATGGAACGCCGAGTGGGTATTTTAAGTGCTCTTTTGTACGAGTTTATTACTCCGCTGAAATGGACATTATTCTGAAAGCCCATGGTCGTTCCAAATTCTAATATTCTAAATAGAAATGAACTCACACTACTCCCCCACCACTCTGTAAATACTACATAATACTACCTACCATGTCTCATTTGAACAAGTAATTGATTTCGCTAGTTTTAGCTTGTATTTATTACCCCAAAATTCATTTCCTAGCTGTTTTACAACCGAACCAGCATTATTGTATTTGCACCAAAGGAATGAGCATTGGTACCGCCTGTTCCAAAAGTCCCGTACACCCCCGATTGGTTTTGCCATGGTGACCGAATAAATTCTACCATAATATGTAAATATACAGGGTGTATCGGTTTCGACTCTTCGCAACTTTCATTTATTACCGTATTAATGGCCAGTTTCGTACAACTTCACACTTGTTTCCGGTTCTAGCGAACTCATTCGTGATCCAAACCTTCTCAGCTACAGTTATTGTTCGAACCATGATGAAAACGATGGACGATTAATTATAATTAGTTGAATTAACCCTTACTAGCGAACGGACTTACGAGTGAAAAAACAAAAAATAATCTATAAATAATTATTTTGTAATGTTGACTCTACTGAATAAAGAGAATTTGAAACTTTCCGCCCAACCCGGAATGGAAGAAGTTTCATACGACAGCGAGTTTTACCCTCTTGTCATGATAGATGGCGTTGATGCTGAAACACCCTGTACACCAAGTCGAGTGTACAACAAACATAAACAAGGGGTGTACGGGACTTTTGGAACAGGCGGTAGATAATACAATTTATGTTGTGATATTCGTTTTCTAATCTAAATTATTTTCTCTAAAGCTGGGTCAAGAAGATACTAAAACAATTTAATTTTGTAACGGCGTGCAGTAATGCTTATAAGCACCGTAGTCACCTAATATTCGATTTCCATCTTTTGAGATTTGTGTCATTGATGAAGTGAAACCACCTTAATAGGTACACATATCCGTAAATTGTATTTTTATCAGTCAGAATTCCTAATTTATCGACTGATTTAAATTCCCACATTTAAAATATGAATTTCGTGTGCTACGTGACGTGTAGTTCCTTCTCGCTTCACTTGAGCTTCTTCAGTTGAGGGAAGCGGTAGTCACCATAGTATTTCTGCATGAGTAAGTCTATTCCCATTAAAAGGAGTAGCTTTTTGACGGTTTATATAAGCTCATGCCGAAGTGTAAAAATACCTTTAGGTGCATCTTTGGTTCTTACAGATATTCTAAGAAACTATTTTTTTTTCGTTATTATTCCTTCAGTTGAATAAGCCCTTTTGTAACCTGACAAGATGTTTTGATGAAGAACGTCACTCTACAAGGTACATAGAATACTGCTGGTCTGGTCGGCCCAACACCAACACTTGAGCATGACTTTCAATTTCGCTCATGTAACAGTAGTAGTGTAACACGGAGCTGAGTAATAATGATAAGCCGAAGTCAAAACATGGACATTACCCTTCGGTACGACTTATAATTCGGAAGTTACAGAATACATACCTAACAGTGGGATTTTATCACTTCACCTTACCTTCATTACAACTCCGAACTGCTTTAGATTCTAAAAATAGATTCGAGAGATTCAGAATATACGATTAAGTTTAGAGCTTATACCTTCAATAATCGTCGAATTAGCCCGAAATAATGTATTTTAATAATTTGATTATTACGACTGAGCTCCAAATTAATTATTCTATAATACAACCTTAGCTATCCAAGCTAGATGCACTTTTTGAACAGGGTTAGGTTAGTTTATTATACTCCTGTCCTGAAGCCAAGAAGAATTATCAAAATATGTTCAATAAAATAAATCATTGTTTTAACCTAACTTCACATAACCAAAATACGATCATAGTTGGGTTTCGAGTACGTCTGTTATTCAGGAAAAACGATCAGTACAATGAAATTTTGGTATCATTGTCGTGTGCGAGCGTTGAGTTGTATGGCTATTGCTAGGCTGTTATAAAACGTCAGGTGCAGTTAGGGTGAAACTCATGTGAAAGGGTGTATCTGCACGCCGGTCAATATTTCTCGATTTCAAACTAATATAAATATAAATGATTAGGATACACTTGAACAGGTCCCGCAAGAATATTTTCATGTTGGTCCAGGAGCTGAAATGTCACGCTTATTTTTGTTGGACTATAGTCGGCATTGAATAATTGTCTAGGAATTTTCGCGATTTCATTGCTCACGCGATAATCTTGCAAGCAGCCTATTTCCGGATGATTTTGACCGATTATGGCCCGACTGAAATCAGTGTGACATTTCTCGTGTTGGTCCAACAATGTTTTTCGAAATTGGTCCAAATGAATTTTTACGTAAATTTTCATTGGAAAAATCATATTTATTTATCCCCTGACTATTTCCAGACTAAGTACGAGTAAGTGCTGCCAATCTTGGGCCGACATCGTGTGGTTATCTGGGGTAGTCGAAAGATTAGATGGAAATATAGTATAGTATGTCTGAAACGGTATATATATGCATAATTTGTATGAAGTATTTGCTTTGAAGTTTGTAGAACTGTGTCCTAAGATGACCCGATTTACAATGGGTACACCATGAAATTTTGTTTTCAATTTTTACAAAAAATTGAAACCCTGAATTTACCTACACGGTTTTGATGTTGACTGTTGAATTTCATAGGTTATCAAGATGCCCTAAAATCGGACCCCCATGAAACTGTTTTATATTGAACTACCGATATTTGTGTACATTCGGCATTATTTGTACCAATTTAATATAGCTTATTTCTTCTAAAGGTCCAAAAATAGCATCTCTGTTGCCCCAATACGAACACCTAAAAATGGGCCCTGTACTACACTGCACACTACAGCACAAGTTCACTTCATCCACATTATCCCAATGATCATCAGCTGAAATTCGTGAAAAAAACTTTCTTGATCTTCTCAATGACGGGAGATCATCAATCATCTTCTACAGGCGAAAGGAGTTTCTTTTCAAGCAGGTTTCACCCTCTCCTTATATATATTTTTTTTACATATTTCATCTTACCCGATGGAAGAGGCTTACTTCTATAAGGCTTGAAATAGTTACATTATTCCAAGTTGAAAGTTCCAACGCCTCTATTTTCAAAAGCTCATTGTGTGACACAAATGAGGGGTGCAAGACTGGTTGAAAAATAGAGTGAATAATGCCACGAAGTGGTACTGCAATGTGCAGTAGCTAGTTCTATTCTGTCTCATGTCATAATCATAAAAGGAATTCGGGAATACTTACTAGGCAAGTTCCAATGGCGTAACGCGACAAATCATGCGAGCTACACAATTCTTAAATTCTCAATTAAAGCTAACCTTATACTATGAAATTGGGTTGTATTTCGTAATGCTAGCCTATATGTAAACCATTGGCCAGGATAATCACGCTATCATTTGTAATCGTAAGACATGGAATCAGAGCATTTAAGTCAGCAAAATATCCATCACCGAATTGTCACAGAACCTCAACCAACGTGGCGAAGGCAGTGTGAAAGTGTAAGAGGAGATTGGAGACTGACTTGACTATTATGATCCCCACACTTTGGAAGTTTTTAAAATAATTAATCACAAAATTAACTTCCCACGACCCCTTGCCGACATGTCAGGCGGAGTCTATTATTCTGTGGTACATAAATGTGATGCAATATAATTCTGCTGAGCTTCTTCAAGGCGAGCAAGAGCAAGAAGATCATGTCAAATGATTATGTATAGACTCCTACCTAATACCTAACCATAATCGAAATCATATCTTGTTAATTTCTCACGAGAGTTAAGAAACACCATTAGAGTTATAATTAGATACTAATTATTTTATAACATACCTTGCTAAACTGCATATCTGCCTTTACGTATTGTCTAGGTACTTGACGCTTAGCAATTACGAAACTATCATAATCATTATGTACTTCCCTTAATCCTTATCATATTCCCGATACAATTAAGCATGATTCATTCGCTACTGTCACGAGAGCAGAGTAGCCAAGACCAAAAGTTGATCTCTCATAATCATAATGCAAAGTACGAGTACGAAACGACAAACATGAGACAGGCACTTAGCCAACTTTTGTTATTTTACCTCTAGTATTACGTAATAAATACATGGAAGATTTATGAAACGCTGACACGACGGGATAGTAGTAAGGGTTGGGTTCAAATTCTGTTATGTATTTTTATGACCCATCGTCTCTTCGATAGGCAATGCACTCTGAACTTTAACGACGGATGACTGTCCTTTCGAAGCATTTATTACCATATACTAAAGTCATAAAATTCTGCACCATGTGCATGGGAAGCAAAACATTAATTTTTATCGTATTATTCATTCCTCCCCCAGCAAATGAGCTGTATTGTTGGAAAAAACAAATATACTTTGGATATCTGATACATCTAAAGAGTGAATCATTCATTATTTTGTGTGTGTGCAACTATTAGCATTTAGCATGCATAAGGACAAGGCAACAAAGTACATAGGGACTGGTGTTTCGTAATTCTAGGGGTTTTGGGATTTGCTGGTTTGGGTGCTGGTGGTTTGGGCGCATAAATATTGTATGCTTTACATATAAGGCTGTTTTCTAATATTGAATTTTCGGCGGTATTTCGTAATGCTCGGCATGACATTAGGCTAGGCATATGCTCTGCCACCACGCCACCTCTCGCCAGAAAATTAGAATTTGTTTCCATTTTGAGTCACTTTAAGCATAGATGAAAAACTTCGAGGTCCTACTGACCACGACCCACCATTTAGGCATATTTCCAAGTTGGCATTAGGTACAAATATTTATGATTGTCCCAAAGAATTTAACACAGAACCATACTGGTTTGTTAGTAAGTATGTTTGGAATTGACATAAATCTGCAGATTTTCACCCTCAGAGTTGACACTTGACTCAAGAATACTCTTTGGAAGATGAGCATCTTTCATGGGGACTTGTTTCAGGGACTATGCCGGAGTTCCTAATATGGTCAGGGAACGAATGAAGCCAGAGCCATAAGAGCCAAAGTTAACCTACCTGTCATTGTCCGAATGGAATTCCCTTTAATTTTATTCATTTTCCGCACTTAATGGACAAGGACAAGGGACCAGACCAAAAAGAAAACATGACTTTTCTCTCAGGTCTCAAGAAAACGATAAGACAAGTTGATACAAGCTGGAGAAACAAATTGAGATTTGACGTAAGAAAAACAAATTCGATGTGGGATTTTACATGAGACCCACCCACGTTCAAGTTTTGTCAACTCATTTATTTTATTCGGCTTTTCGGGACATCAACGTTCATACACAACATATACAACATACAACTTGCGTTAAGGTTAATCTGCTGTTTTGAATCTTGGCGGTATATTGTCCCCTTAACCATTTTTTACCCATAAGTTAACATTACGAAATGCCACTAGAATTAAAAAAATTCCACATTCAAAACAATGTTTGCAGTGTAATGAGCCCAAGCAATAAGCAAAAGATTGAGTCCTTGTTGAACAGCAGCTCCATCTTCTTCGTCCTTAGCGGTACGATTTTTCTTCTTATCTCGTTTCATTTGAGCCCTTACAATTGATTTCATATGAAGTCCATCGTCTCGTTGGAATTGGATAAATTTCTTATTGAACCACACAGTTCGACCTCCGAGGTCACGCAATGGTGCAGCCATTTGGTCGAGATGTTCGTAGCCGTCGTAGGCTGGGATGGAGGCCAAGACGTTATACTGTTTCTTGGATATTTTTATTGTGTTGTTGAGAACCACGGTGTAGCGAATTTTCTGGCACGGCGGTAACGGGATGGAACTGTTGTAGGCGTAGTAGCCACCAATTGCCGGAAATAGCCAGGATACCTAATGGTCAATATGGCACAATGAACCACTGGTTATGATCCGTATTCCGAATGGTATTACATTATAAAGCTGGTAGTTACCTGAAACGTTGTCATTCGAGCAGACCAATCATGATTTTGTTCCATATCTTCGATCGCCTTCATGGTTTGATTAATTATTTGCTGCATATAGACGGAAATATATAAACGATCAAGCTAACTAATGATGAGCTAATATTTTTAATTTTGGCGGTATTTTGAAAATATACAAGTAATGTTCAGAATACGATGCAGGGTCAGGATAATACAGAGACCATTTACCGCCAAAATTCAAGATATTAGAATTGTCTTAAGAATATGTGCATCTACTTTGAAATGGATTAATAATAATTGTATTATTTTCTTACGTTAGTTTTCTTTATGTCCTTTTCCAATTTAATCATATCTTTGAGGGTTTTTCTGAACAGTGTCCCATTTCTTAAATCCAGCTCTGTAGCCTTTAGCGAAGAATTTGCCTGATACGATGTTATTCGGTCCTCATTCTCCTTAATTTTTATTTTCAGGATTTCCACGTCACATGCCAAAGTTTGCATTTCCTTCTCTGACGGACTAATTCCCAACAGAATTCTCTGCATAATACCTTCAGTTAAATCGAGTTCATCGATAATTTTCGTAATTTCCTCTTTGACTTTATTCTTTTCGAAAGCCAGGATTTGTGCCGTTGCAGCTACGAACGGTTGTTTGGTCAAGTTTGCGGCTTCTGCTTGTTTATCGGCTAACGTATCCCGGAGAGTGGTTACAACATTCTCGAGGTCGTAGTATTGTGAATAGACAATGGATTCATCGGCAATTTTTTTTAAGAGATAGAATTGCTCTTCAGATTCAGTTTTTCTTTTAAGGTCATCTTCTAAATTTTCTTGAGATGAGCCGAGGTCTTTTCTAATCGACATTAACTGTATAAGGGTGGTTCAAAAAATTAAAAAAGAGTTTCACTTAAATTTTTACACGAGAGCAACCTTAATCATTCCTCACCACACTCGAATTTGTTTTAATCATCTTGGCCTTTTGATCCGTCAAATTCTTGAGTTCATTCGTGGCATTCTCAAGTTTTTTCTTCAAAGTATCAATTTCAGCTTTCTTCGGTTTCATTTTCTTAATTCTCCGAGCCGCTTCAATAACCGGGAACCACACTTGATTATCCTCTTTTTGAAACTGGCGAAATTTAAATACAGCATTTTAATTTAAGCGAAGCGAACCAATTTGTATATACCTTGGTATTTGTTAAAAGCGCAAATCTTACTTCAACAAGCACGTAAACTTGTGTATTGTCCACCACATCACTTGGATCTTGGTTTAAATTAGTTTTTCGAAGTTGTTTATTGGTAAAGTAGAACATGATTTCCATTGGGTACGTTTTCCCGTTCATTTGATGAAAGGAACGACCCTTCCCAAGCGGAGATTTTGAGAAGAAAAATACGGCTTTGTCAAATATTTGAAAATTTTCATATCCCAGTCCGTTTATATACGTACATTCGAAGAAAATCAATTCATCCACTGTGATGGTCACTGATTAACAAATCGGAAAGATTAGCCATATCTTTGAAGCTTTAAAAAGTAAGTCGCGGCAGTAGTGTTAACTCACGAGCACTCATAGCCACATTATGAACTTTGTCGTAGTATCCACTGTGTAAGGTGTAGTTCTTGATGGGTTCGTAGGAATAGGTCAAAAGTGTTCGGGTATTTGTACGCTGAGCCTTTGCGGTGTTAATATTGACCGGGGAAAGGTTCATATTGACTCCAGGGTTACACTGCGGATACTTTATACCCCAATCATCTGCAAACACAAGGTAATATATAACCAAAACTAGGCAAGTATAATTTTGCAAACATGCTGCAATATTTTGTCAATCACAGCCAATATTTTACGCACCCGAAAACTTGACATGCTCTTTGGCTCTCGCAGCTCCGTTCTGATCTGGCAACGCGGTCAGGAGCACTGTGACAAGGGTCAACTGACGAAGAAATCGTACTGGATTCATTATGAAGACAGTTTCACGATTCTTTAGTTTAGCTTTCTCCAGCAATTTGTAATTAGTAATTTTTTTTTTGAAATTCAAAAATGCATGTTTTCAAAAACCTTTGCAGAGTTAAAGATTTGGTGTTTATTTACTGTTTATTAGTTCAAGATCGCGTTAATTTTGGTTGGTATATATCCACATGACAACAAACAATGTTCAAATTTTCTACAGCTGTTCGATACACCTAAGCAAAGTTAGTCAACGGCAAAAGCGAAAGCTTCGCTTTTGCCGTTGACTGACCTTGCACCTAAATGTCTTGGTGCAAAGCATTTTAAACAGATTTGAAAATGCAAAGTTAACTACAAAAGTTTATTTTGGTGACATTAACAATGATTAGGCACTTGGTTGATTGAAAATTGAAAAGAGTGAAAATAACTTCGGGGAAGTGCATCAATTTGCAAAAGTAGCTGGTGCTGATGTTGAGCGTGTTTTCATGAAGAGCAGGAGGGGGACTCTGTCTTTCTCAATTGAAGGGGGAAAGTGAGTAATTAGTCTTCACTAGTCAAACCAATCTACTTGAACCATCCATTATTCCCTTCAGCTAATTCTTCTTCTAACGACAGACACGTGAACAGAACAGAACAGAACAAAACAAATACGTCGCTCGATTTTCTATGAAATTCTCGTGTGATGCCCGGTAAATGTATTGTAGTGTTTTCGGAGTGCATGGGTGCCTTTGCTTGTTGGATTGGAGGGAATAAGGAAACAAATAAAACTTACAAGTTGACGTCGATTAAAATTTCATGAAATAATGCATTTAATGTAAACATAAATTAGCTGTGTTTAGTTTAGAAAGTCAATGCCAGTTCCAAATGCGAGATATCGGTAATTTATAGCCCCTAGCAGAGGTAGATCATAGCTCGTAAGCCAGGTTTCTTTTACGTAGTTTAGGCATATTCAAATGTCTGTAAAACGTGTTTAACCTAACCCTACATGAATTAACAGTACATACACACATTTTCTGGGTAATTGATTTATCAACTATCAACGGTTTTCGCATTAGGTGTTAACATAACGAGATGAGATACCGCCAAAATTTAACAGATGAGAATAACCTTAATAGTATATATAGTTAACTATTCACTCAAACGCGAATGTAGATGGGCATACATGAGTTTAATCGCGTACAAGTAGTATATTAAATATATTTTTCTGAACTTATTGAAATTCGATTTAGCCTAGCTATGTCACAACGTGTTGAAAGAGCACTTCCCGTAAACCAATTGGTTGCGGAGCCCGGTAATTATCTGACAATGAGTAATGATTTCTGTTCTCTGTCTTACGGAAATAATTTAATTGTTCTTCTGAAATGACAATAGGTTGAGGAAAGACAAGCCAGCTTACAATTTCGTAGCAAGGGGGTGACGTTAAGGAACCCTGGTATCGGTAAAAATCTAATGACTCAGGGAATAATGCTGACAAATTCAGTGGGCCACCCCCTTCAATCATCACAGGTTCTTTTAATGGTTCTTGTACTAAATCAATAGCTTCTAAAATTGGTTCCAGAGCAAGATTTGATTCTGGACCAATTTCTACAAAAATTCCTAATACAGCTAAGGCCCGTTTATCTCTGGACAAGAGAGCGGATTTGAGTGAGTCATATTGGTCGGAATAATGAACGAGATGGATTTCCATGTCGTAGAATTTTCCGTTAATTCCATGTTCGGATCCACTTCCGGAAGTAGAACCCCAGTGAAAGTGCATTTGGGAGAAAGTGTACCTTCCTGTTAGCGTATTTCCACTAATTTCACAGTCTGAGGTAAGATTGGCGGTCAGTTGCACTTGGATTGTATGGTCATTGTTGGTCATGAAAAACACTGAGTAATTCTTTTGAAAATCATCATTCATGGTCAACACGCTTGATGAAACCAAGCTAGCCTTTGACCGTTCCATAACGGGGCTGATGTATGGAAGCTGTATTGGAGATTGGCGGTGTCCCGTGCTGCAGGCCCCACTCCAGGTTTTGGGGCCGCAATATTCTTCCGTGTAACAGTAGGGATTCTATAGAATATCATTAAATTTTAAATTATCCCTAAACAAGCTTTCATTAACTCGAAATGATACCATATTGTATGCGATCTACCGTATCCTCAGAGTCCACACGATAGTGGCACCCTCGATTTTGCAGATACGAAATTCCTATACCTTGAAAGTTTTTCCATCTTTCATGGTTCGGTCACATTTTTCTCGAATTTTAGGGCAGTCCGAGTACTGCTCGTGACATTCCTCTGAAACGCAATCAGGCTTTCATAATTGAAATGTACCCAGGTTAAAATCAGTATTTATACGACATAAGACTAAGCTAGTGTTGACCATCTATATTTAATTTACCACAGAGTAAATCTAGGGTTTGAAACATCACTTCATTGCTAATATCATTGTCCAGCTCTCGTGACAAGCAGCTCTGGCTATTCTTTCGGCAATTCCCTGAAGATGTTATTTTAATAAGTTTAGAAAATTCGTCAAGGGTTAGTAGTTCTGTACAAAGAATAATCCATTATTCTTAATTCTTACTACAAAAGCTTAGGGCCTCCGAGCAGTTCTGATCGATGAATCTATAGGGTAAAGGTAATTCACTGAAAACGCTCTTCGTAATTGTCACCAATCCGGCTACAAGTCTGCAAATGAATTATTGATTACATATAACATTGTATAATAAATAATACCCGAGCTAAAAACTTACATAGCAAGAATAGCTGCAACGAAAATCACGACACAAATACATATTTTCCATGTTGTATTCAAGCTCCGTAATTTATCAAGTCGGTTCTGTCGTCGCTTTGGATTCCTATCCGAACGTAGCGGTAGTCTTTCTGGACAATTTTCAGAACGAAATTCGGATCGAAACATTCTCATTCTTGTCAGGGTCTGGTGTCAGGAACACAACGAAATACTGCGTTTTACTAATCTTTGGAATTCTTTGGCAAGTTTTCCGTAATAACTCGATTCACTCAACTAAATGCAAAATGCAAAGAGAAACCAAAATTTTCCTGTAACGTGATCAATACGTGTATTTGGGTGTTGTTAAATAATTATGTAGGTACGTAATGCGAATACATGTTTCGGATTCCGGATTCAATGTCAAATCTAATAACCATGTTGTACTTTGTACTGTAATTGTACAGCATGATACCTGATACCTGATGCACTTCTAGCATTTGTTTGTGCGTCATTTATTGCATTGAAATGGCAGGATATGACAGACATGAGATCTATATGCTTTTAATCTGAAAATATATGAGTTTCGATGCATACATATTGTGTGTTGTGTGTAAGAAAGTAAAATTTTCGCTTCCAAAAGTTCCGTTTTCTGCAATATTCTTTAACGAATCTTGAGTTTCAAAATCGTGTAATTCAATTTTCGTTACTCAAGTATTTGGATTAATGCTATATGCATCTACCATGAGTATGAAAAGATCTCAAGTTCAGTAAGCTGCTTTATTGAGAATTCGAAATGGGCCCAAGGGCATGGCCGCCGCGGGAAGAGACTATTCTCATATTTTGAACTTTTGCGATATCATCCATAATGTTAGCTAATGGGTAAAACGCAATATAGGCATTAATCAACGAAGTACCGCTAAAATTTAAAAGCATGAACATAGCCTTAAAGAATTTGATTTCCCTTAAAATACCGAATTATTGCGTTTGACGCAGACACAATAAGCTTGGATTTAACCGGCAGGAAATATCAAATTCATAATTCGGGATATCCCAGAATATTCGGGACAAGTCAGACATGAGCATGAGACACGACCATAATAATAATTCGTGACCCGCTTCAAATGAAGGAAATACACTGATGCTTTGACGGAATAATACAAGTATTAGCTTACTTTGAGCTCATTACACACATTATTGTAAAAGATTACACAGTGCCCTTATTCCCAGATTGGCCATCAACCATTCGTTCATGAAAGAAAAATGCAGCTGTCATGTTTCAATACCTTATTTCTTATAGAATTTCTGTGAATTATGCTATTATTCTTTGTGTCTGGGGCTCTGTAATCCCGGGGAACCAATGATCCGCCCACTTTCACCCCAAAACGAAAAGGAAATAAGGTCCCATTATAGTGTGTGATCTACCGCATTTTCAGAGCCCTATAACTTTAGTTAGATTAGGTTTCAAACCGTCAGGATAACTTCTGTGGACTCCGTCCAAGCCAGGCTTTAAACCTAATCTAACCTTACTCTATGAAACCTAAATTAGCCAAAGTTAGAGGAGACTCTACAAATATGGTAGATCTCACACGATACTTGTACCGGAAATAGTACTGCCGTCTCCCCTGTCAGCCTCCCATCTCCATTGTGTGACATAATTATGATGAACGATTGAGTAATAATAATGCAGTCCGAGATTCATGTGGCTTCAATTAGATTTACTTTAAAAAAAATTACATTCCGAGCCGTTAAGCACTTCAATAGGGCAGCGAGTCGAGAGAGGCTCCTTCAGATCTTGTTACAATGCTCTTATCTCACATTCGAACGTGTAGTAATAATAAGTACTTTGTAATTCCATTTCTTTACCTTTC